>JARHVA010004928.1:160000-295000 GCA_037957365.1 Torreya grandis | reverse complement strand
AACCTCTCTTTACCCATAAAAATGAGGATGATAAGGTGAGATATAACCCCCAAATGGGTACCCAAACTTGCAAAAAACTTAGTCTATGTAACTTTTGAATTGTATTGAAAAAATCATTAGCTAATGTACTAGATACAAATGGTTATGATAAGGAACAAAAATGAGCATATTTTGTGACCCTATCTACAAATACCATGTTAACATTTTTAACTTTATATCTTGATAACCCTATAATGAAATCCATGGAAACCTTCTTATGCCATTGGATAGGAATAGATAATGGCTAAAGAATACCTAGTGTTTTAATTATTTCCCCTTTGTTTTATTGACAAATCATGCATTCTGCCATAAAATAATGTATATCCCCATTTAGTCCCTCCCAAAATAAATATCACTTAATGCGATAATATGTATTTAAAAATGATGAAATACATTTATTGGAGATGCATAAATCTTTTGAATGATCTTGTGTTTGAGGATAGAATCCTTACAAAGGTAAAATCTATCTTTATACTGTAATGTGTTCCCTTTCCACTAATTGTTTTAAAAACACGCAAACCATGTTGAATATTTTGAATTAGGAACTATGTATCCATGTCATGCTTTGATTTTGATCTTGATTATTCTTACCAATCTACTTTCCAAATGTTAATTATGCATAGTAGTGACTCAACTAATTCCCCCCTCCTAGAAAGTGTGTCTACTACCACATTATCAGTCTCCATGTGACCATCCCACTTTTCAATGCCATCATTACCACTTCACCTTTACTAAACAACATTTTATTTTCTCCCCTTGTCCCTAAATAATGACACTTATTCTATATTTTTTTAATTGCTTCACCTCTTCTTATTTTCCCCAATGTAATTCATATAAAATTCACATAAATAAAGCCTCTAGATACCATCAAGTCACCTTTGTAAGAACCTATTTGTGCTTCAACAAAGGCATTATTTATCATACCCACACATAATTTAAATCACTAGAATCTCCTCCCACTACTCCACTTACATCTCTTGTTTCCTCTCCCATACCTTCCCCTTGATCACAATTCATCATAAGATCTCCCATAATTACTTCCATCTCATCCATTGCATAAAATTTACCTCCATCCTTTACATTGTTATAAATGGTTGAATAGGGAGAATATCCTCAAAGTGATTGGATTGATAACATGCAGTGAGTGAAGGATTTCTATCTAAAATGATAATTCAAGATAAACTAGAGATAATTTTAAAAATTTAAAAGACTAATAGTAAGTTAAAGATAATGAAAACTTGAAAATTCACTAAACATTATAGTCTCATAGTGTGTGAGAAAGAATAATAATTATTTTATCTAATTAAGAAAAGAAAGAGACCAACCCAAAGAATGGATGAAAACCTTGATTATTCAAGTAGTGATGAAGACCTCCAAGAAGACCTAAAATCATTGATAAGATATTCAAATCAAATTTTAGAAAATATAATCAAAGAAATGAAAAATAAAGTTAAAATACTAGAATTAGAAGTGAGGATTAAAATGTTGAACACTTTAGTAAACAAGGTTGAGCATTATTTAAATAAATTATTCATTACTTTAACTATAATTCATGAATCTAGGACAAAGAATGAATTATTATTAGTTAATATCTAGGGTTATTTAGCAGAGATTATATAACTCAGAAGAAGCTTGACATAATATCCCATGTGGTGAACACATGCTGGATTTTTAACCTTTAGATGATGACAATGTTAGAGATTAACCTATGTAGAAGTTTCTCAAACAAAACATGAAATTATTTATAAGATAATTTATTTAATTTAAATATGAAAATAACACCACTTAATAACTATATGCAATATATCAAATTCTAAGGTAGGCTAGTATGCCTCAATTGTTCGCTAACAATAGTAGTTTAATAACCAGCATTAAATTCACAAGATTTATTAATAGATTTATGGTATCATAGTTTAATAATATATCCCACTTGGTAGAAAAATAATATTTAAAAAATTAATTCAAAAATAAATCCTAAAATTTACTTAATATTTAAAATAAAAATAAAAATATGTAAATCCATTGTATTTGTATATAACAACTAAAAAACATACATTTTAATAATATCAACCACCTAAAGTTATTTTATTGTGTGGATATTAGAAATGTATATGACCTATTTATTCTAAAAAGTGGGACACACCATTGAGTTTTGAGCATTGGACAAAAATGGTATAGGCTAACACAATAGGTGGCCAAGGGGTTCTTAATTTTTTTACTCATGTACCTTAAACGGTTAATGAAGAAAATATAATAAAGGCTTTAATTTAAGGTCCTCTACATCAACATGCATCAATTAAGGTAAACATTGAACCAATTTTTTCAAAAGGTGATAACATATATTTCAAGAATTGATGAAAACTGTGAATAGTGTATGCAAACATACAAATGCAAAGAAATGTCTACCTGATGAATGACAAACTATTAAGTGTAAAGCATTTTAAAAATTACAAGTTATAAATTTGTTTTAAAAATAAATGTGTTTTATTTATAAAACTTAACTTTTACGTTTAATTGCTTTAAAGTATAATTTCATGCAAATTGCTTTTTTGATGTAACGGTTCTCAAAATTTTATTTTAAATACATTTGTAAAACTCTTTTTATGAAATAAGAATTATTGAGACTTGTCATGATATAAAAATATAGTGATACATTTCATTAATTTGTTAATTTTTTTCTTTAAATTTGAATTAGTAATATAAATGTTTTATAGTATAGTAATCATTATAGTAAATTCAATTGGTTTTATTTAAATTGAATACATTGAATGATTACCAAATCTAAAAAATGTTAATAATTATCTTTGATATTTTATATAACATAACCTTATTTTCAATGTTAATCTTAGATTAGTTCTCTCTATCATTTGATAAATGACTGACTTTTTTATAAAAATATTTATCAAAACACAAACCTTTGCCCTGCTCTACCCTTGCTATTTCCAATACTTATTCAAATAGTCACATTCTTGAAACTCATGCCATGAATTAGCTTTGGTGATTATAGAATGAGAAACTAAAATCCCATTAGTGTCTTGTGTCAATAAATTTTTAAATGAAAAAATACTATCCCACAAGGACTTGACATTCCATGAGCTTGTTTATAAAGTAGAAAATATTAATTCATAATGTTTATATCAACTCAATTCTTGAATTAAAATTTATATGACAAGGAGGCCATTAAAGTTATCATACCCTAAAGTAATAATTTTAAATAATTATATACAATATATATCACATATAAAATACATAATATTGAAAATATATGCTTCCATACTGCCCACATTGACATCCAACATATATGTCTATATTACTGAATATATACCATGTTTGTCATAAAATGTGCATATTATAAACATGAATTATATACTTTGGAAACATAAATAAGCCAATAAGATCATACCCATGAGAGTTGAAACCACTGGATCCAAGTCATATGGCCTTTTCATAGGAATATGTAGGTGATGTATCCAATCATTCAATTACAAAAAAAAATCCACTTCCCTTGAGTTTAGTTATTCACTTTTTTGATAATATTTGTCATGACTGTCATTAGTGGGTTATAATCATTGTAGTGGATTATTTTAGAGTATGTGTATACTAATAATAACAATTTTCTCCAAATTATTTGTATTTTTGTAGAGTTAATAGAACTGATGTAGTTGATTAACTTTTTTTTGAGTTGGAAAGTCAAAAGAGGAGTTTTACTAATTGTTACCATTTTACGTGGTTAAAAAAAACATATGTTAGTTTTAGTATTGGAGATTAGAGGAGACTATATTGATGTAACATCCATTTAGGAGTAAAAAAAATATTATTTATAATACATTGTGATTGCTCATCTCCTTCATTATGTTGTGGTTAAATCTTGTATCAAGTTATTGTTTTATTAATTTTTAGGCACAAAGGTTCATCTAAAAAGGGGAAACAGTAACCCAAAAAGAGAAAAACAAAGTTCCTCCAAACTTTATGAATGAGAATAACCTAAGGTAAATGTGAAGCCCAACTTTCAAGAAAAGGGTCATTTTTGATATAGAAGGAATGATGTGTCTTTGGAGGAATAATGTTGATGAGTGGCTCAAAATATTAGAATCCATTGAAATTAGACTATATTTTGATGATGAGGAAGAGGACGGAGTCATGTTGACTCTTAAGAATACATCTAAAGAGGATAGCAAATTGGGATATCAAGGTCTCATATTTGACAAAAGAAAAGAAGAAGGCCATCTCTATCTTGAGGATGAGATGAGGTTTATAGATGGAATGTTTTATTTTTGTAATATGTTATTTGAACTTGTTTCAGGTGTAGAGGAGATCACAAAAAAGGAAGAGAGTATGAATACAAAGTTGCATTATGATCAACTAGAGCTTGATAGATGTTAAGAAAATGATAAAGGAGAGGAGATCCTAATGCAAGAGGACAAATTTAACAAAAATGATGGTAGTAACAATGAATAAATAGAAGTTTGCCTTTTAAAAAGCATAGATTTGAAGATGAAGGTCAAGAAATGAGTGCACACTTACACAATTTAATAAGTTTATGAAGAAACAACTGATATTAATTTCAACATGTGTATTTGAAGAAGTTAATAAGGAGAAGAAGAATGCAAGGTTGTTTGCAAAATACATGCTTGTAATGCCAAAGGAAATGGATGAATAAAAAATTAGCCAAGTGAACCAATTCTCATAAAAAAGGATGAAGTTGAGAAGAATATGTGGGAAAAATTGAAGCGCACACCTTTGTGGCTTGGGGAAAAAATGATAGGGCACCTTGAGGAATTTATGATTCCCATAACATTTTATTTGTTTTTATTTATTTGTGCATATATATATCCATAATATAGGGGAAGAAGGCATTCAAGGGAACTTTCCAAAAAGAAGGGAATGAGCTATTTAAGCTCATAAAACATGAAGTAACAAAGGGGTTAGCAGACATTTTTAAAGCTCTTGTAAATTGTGAAAGTAAAATTAAGTTTGAAGTTGCAATGAGGAAAGCAAAAGAGAAAGAGATGTGGATTATATTAGAGGTAGCCATGAGATGAATGGGAAATCATCTTGATACCCAAAATATAGAGAAGAAAATAACAATTGAAATGAGAGTAGAGGCAATGCATTTATTCCTAAATGGGTACATACAAGTCTAATAATAGGTTGGACAAGTCTTAAGCAAAGCTAAGATAGGTCTTGGTGGAGGAGGATGGATACAAGTAGTTCAAAACCCTCACAAACATGGAGGAACAAGGAAATGACAATTCAATGGTGGTGAACATTATGTGGACTAGCAAGGGGTTAGAAGTGGAAAAGTCAAAAATAAAAATTGCATGTGTACTTGTCTTGTTGGAAGGGAAATCCAAGGCCATCACTCTTAAGAGACCAAAAGGGTGGTCCTACCACCTATTCTAACTTTGTGATAATAAGCTCACAATATAATTATCTGGAGTGTTTGGTGTAGAGACATCTTAGGGTAAAGGAAATCTTTCATCACCCAAAAATATTAACAATCAATACCTAAATTTTATTGGCAGTTTAGTTTTCATGGAGATAGATTTTGGGTAAAACCCAACTCTAACCCAACAGGGTCAAAATTTTTAAAAGATGAAGAGGATGATTTAACCAATCATTAGATAACTAAATAATTTTCACTTCCTATCAGTTTGGTTGTTTACTTATTTCATACAATTTATTTTGATTGTCATTGGTGGGTTGTAATTGTTATGGTGCATTATTTAGGAGTCACTATTTATTAATAATAGTAGTTTTCTCTAATTATTTTGTTTTTTTTACTTTAAAGGAGCCATCGTAGTTGATTAACTAATTTTATAGCTGAAAAGTCAAAACAAGAGTTTTACTAATTGTTACCCTTTTAAATTGTTAATATAAATGTGATAAAAAATTGGGTTCTGATAATGGTTTCAAGTCAGAGTTTTAGTGGTGGCACACTTTAGATCTCGTTGAGAGCTTTTTGACGCATTTTTTAGAACGCAAATCTGAGTTTGGGAGCTCCTATTATGGCCATTTGAAGATTGGTAAAAAAATATCACTTGCGACATTTTGCATGTGTTTCGAGGTGGTTTCAACATTTGGACCTATCAAAAGTCAACACTTGGCAAATTCTAAGGTTGCAAAAAAAATTGGTTTGATGACATGTCACGTCATCAACATGCCACGTGGCAGCATGAGATAAGCTCATTAAGCAAGGTGGCGAGTCCATGTGGCGAGTTCAGAGGAAAGACCAAGTCCAATGGTGCATGTTTGGCACATCTATCAATGTGTATGAGGAGCTAGTCACCTTGAGCCCACCAAAGAGGGTGTTGACAGGTTTAAGGAGGCCGTCAACCTATTTTAAGCCTTAGACTTATTCCAAAGCGTTGCATGTGGGATAAAAGACATGCTTAAGCATGCCAAACAAGGAGGAGAAGATTTCAAATGCATGCCTAGGTGCCTAGAAAGGTGGGAGGCAGTTTTGAACTCCTGACCTACCACTTAAAAGGTTAATGCCTTGACCACTTCAGCCACAGAGGTCGAAGTGTTATAAAAGGGACTAATTTCTACATGAAGTAATTACTTTCTGGACCGTGTTTTTTATTTTAAGAGGTCGAGACTTTGTAAAAGCTTTAGGAAAGCTTATGTAATAGATTTTTATCTATTTTTCGGCCATAATACACAGTATTAATACTCTTTTTATCCAATTTGTATATTGGAGGAGTATTTTTCATCCCATAGAGGAGAATTTTTTAGGACTTTTGAAGCAAATTTGCAGGTGTGAAGACTCGCAGAATTCGAAGGTGCTGGGCTTGATTTCAATCACGGTGAAGGTGAATTCTTGCATTGAGATATTAGCTTGCAGGAAAGTTGTTTATTGTTTCCAGGTGTTTGAAGTGCCCTTAATGGAAACGGTCCACTCCTTTGGAGAACCCGAAGATGTAGGCATCAATTATTGAGCTGAACTCCGTTATCATGTTTCATGTTTTGGTAATTGTCATTTGATGCATGCTTTTGTTTCAGTTTGCTGGATTGGTATTAATTAGTAAATGAACTCATGCAAGTAATTCAAATTTTGACAATTATAATATAACGTTATTAAAAACCGGTTTAAATGGTAATTGGAAGTAATCAGTTTTTTGACAACTCCATTCCATCTCAACAACCGAGAACGTTTTTGCCAAACTTTTGCAAGTTCTTTTGAGTTTTTTGATAATTTAATAAGTTTGAGAAATTCAGTATTCGTATTTTTAAAATTTCAGTTAGAGTTTATCAGTGGAGTTTACGGATCAAAATGCATGCTAGCTTTAGTCTTAAAAATTAAAGAAGACTTAATTAATATAATATCAGAATTTAAAAAAAAAAACATTTGCTATATATTTGATTGTTCATCTCCTTCATTTTGTGTTGTGCCTAAATCTTATATCCAGTGATTGTTCTCTTAATTTTCAAGGATAAAAGTTCACTTGCATCCCTTAATTCTTGTATCAAGCGATTGTTTTTTTAATTTTTAGGGACAAAAGTTTACTTGCATCGCTTAGTTCTTGTATCAAGTGATTGTTCTCTTAATTTTCAGGGACAAAGGTTTTCACTTGGCATCACTTAATTCTTGTATAAGTGAACGTTCTCTTAATTTTCTAGGACAAAGGTTCACTCGCATCAATAGGAGGTCGCGAAACATGTAAGAGCATATGATTCCCGGCACTCTGCTCTCATACATCACCTTACAAAAATGACTCCATGAAAGCTTGAGTTGTGATACTCTAAATCCTGACCCACATTCATCTCAATCCTTTCGAATCTGAAATACACTGGCATCTTCGTTTGTGTAGTCCTTTTTTTCAGTAATCCCCTCTCCTCCATAAACAACTTCGTATTTCCGAACCTTTCCATAATCATACCTGCCTAAACTTCCATGGCAAAGGCTGGTAAGAGACCTTTTGGTGGGCATGTTTCAGATTTACCGCATACAAAAATACAGAAAAAGAAGACAGATCGGATCAATCTCGATGTTAATAATCTGTGTGTATATTCCACGATTTATATAAGCCTCGATAATTGATATCGTGAACATATACACTTTATTGATATAGAAAAAGGAGACAAACTTAATGGTATTTGCATTCTTTGATCTAGAAAAGAGAAATGAAGATTAAGTAGTTTGAAATAATATGTTTTTTAATCTTCAAACCCACGAAATCCACCAATAACCAACCGCATTTCCCTGAGAACAGCAAGATGCTGCCTAATAAAACTATAAGCATCAGGAAATTGTTAAACGCTATGTCAGAATAATGTAGCATCAGTTAATATTGGGTGTATAAGTAATCAAAATTTTTAGATTTAATATTAAAGATTGAAAAATATTTATTTTATCAAATTTACCTAAAATACAAAGCTACACTTAAATAAACTTTATATAAACAAACAAACTGGAACACACTAAAATTAAAATGGACAAGGCGAACTATAATCACAGTATTTTATCCAACTTATAATCTTCAAAGAAGCTTCCATATAATCAAATATTAGATAGCTGCTTACAACAATACTATTTAACGGAAATAATTGATTAACCATAACATTACTTGTAATATTGCAAATATATTCTTTAAATTTATTAAAGGAGAAGCATTATACCATATAATCAGAGCATTATATCATGACTCAATCTATTTCTTTGAGGTGGAAAATGGCAGCTAAGCTGGTAAGAAAACAGGGGGTAATTTTGTTATAATTTTCTAATTTTTGTGCCATATGTTCGATTGTGGGACGTAAGTAAAAAAAATTCAATTCTATTTAAGATCATGATTTAATATATCTCTTAGCATATTAATAACCTACTATATCATGATTGAAGTCCATAACATAACATGGAATGTTCATAATAGCAGTTTCCACACGATATTTTAGGCTTGAATAAGATATGTGACACTTACCATCATGGATATGGCTAGTCAAAGTCCAAAATAGAACAAAGGATTTCTTAGTCCACCTCTAACTCCCTCCGGCTTCGAATTTGGTCATTTTGTTTCCTTAATATCTTTTCTCTTTACTTATTTGCATGTTTTTCGCAATTACACAGTCTCATCCGATTGTTTGGCACTGTTTGTTTTTTTCCCTGGGAATGTATCTTCTTTCTTTTGTGAGTGAAGCCTCCAAACTCTGATTTTCCTACGCATTCTTTGCTTTCATTTTTGCTTTGCCTCTTTTTCTTGCTTTTTTATTCATTTTCTTGCGCCCCTTAGATACAGACAACTTGAAGTGCTCAAATGAAGCCTCTAAATCTGCTTTTGCTGTTTCAGCAACCTTTCTTGCTTGCCTTTCAAATTCAAGCTCCAAAAGAGCTTCCTTGATGCTCACAATCTCTGGCTTAACTGCTGCTTCTTTCAAACTCAAGGCTTCAATTAATTGTTTGGCAATATCTTCCTTTTCTCTCAAAGCTTCATTCTTTTGACGAAGGGCAACATCTCTTTGCATTTTAAATTCACTCATTTCCTTGAGTGCTTCACCTGCAAATGTCTTCAAGTGATTTAATGAAGTCGCCAGATCTGATCTTGCAGTTTCAACTTCCTTCTTCGCTTGTCTCTCAAATACAATCACCAGACCAGCTTCCATGAGGCTCATGTCTTTCAACCTCAAAACTTCAGCTAGTATTATCTTTTCTCTCAGAACTTCATTCCTTTGATGGAGAGTATCATCTCTCTGTCTTTGCAATTCATTTTTTTCCATGATTGCAGTGCCCGAGAAATTTATCAAGTTCTTAAATGAAGCCTCCAAGTTAAAGTTTGCAATTTCAGCTGCCTTGCTCGCCTCTCAGATTCAAGATCCAAAGTAGCTTCTTCAAGGCTTCCCCAATAAACCTTACAAGAGTTTTTTGGAGACACAGATTCTGTGGATATTGATTGGCTATACTCAAAATGCATGTGTCCAGAAGATAGTTGCAAAAGGAAAGATTTAGCATATAAATGAAATATACAACCACCGAATACTACAGTACAAATGAACATAGCTTAATGCTGCAGTGATATTTTTACCTTTGGATGGACATATAAGTCCGACAGTTCCCAAAATGAAAGTGTCACCAATGTTAGACCCAGCTCCTCTTCTATTAGTATATCCACAGTAATCTTCTTTTTAAAAATCAACCGACTCTTTCGAAAGCAACCCATGTTTTTCTGCTTGTTCCACGAATTTCCGTTCCTTATAGGGATAGTATTCTTTGTAGGTAACATGGATTTCTCCCATTCTGCTGAGGATTGCCCTTGAATTCTTGAAGAACATACCCAACAAATGACGGTGCTTCCTGCCCAACAAACAGTTTTCATCAACCATAAAATTACATCATTTAATTGTGACGAACTCATTTATCACGCGCGATTACATTTGCAGGAAAACCGTTAACTGAAACAGGATAACAACATAGTAGTACGTCGTTACTTTTAAAGTTATGATAAACAACGACGATAGTTACGTCCAGCAATATGGAGGCTACATATTACACTCCATAGTTTTAAAGAAAAAGCCATTAATTACCTATAAATCAATAAATCCCAATGAAATAGGGACGGAATTAAAGATTACGAAACTCACTTGATAACTTTCTGATTATCTTCCTTTCCAAAGAAACCTGCATGCGGGAAGTTGAAGACAATTCTATCAAATTTCCTATCTCTTATAATCTCAAGGTTATCAATTTTTTTTACATCCACACCATGCAATGTCATTGCTCCACGTCCCTCCAAATTCTGAAGACTTTTTTTGGCCTGATTCGTAGGAAAGTACCACCTTCTCTGCATTGACGGGAGAGAAATATAACTATGGACATCCATAATAGGGAATCAATGATCAATATGGGAATAGAAAATTTGGAGGGTAGGTTTTAAACCTCTACTGTCAAGAGAGGTGGAAACCATATTTTTTGCAGAAGCGAATGCATTTGCCAAATCTGAAGAAAATGAGAAATCCCCTTCTCCAACTAATAATATCTGACGAAAGTTGGAATAGTGCTTGATCCTCCTTTCTGAAGAAGGATTCATGATTAAGTAGTTTGACAAAAAAATATCTGGCTCATGTACAGCTAAATCTGCACATCATAGATGGGAGAACCCATAAAGGTCCAAGCATCTAATTATTCCCTGCCAAAGTCAATCATAAAATTGATGTCAACATGAAATCCTGAAATGGGTGAAATCAGCTTTTTAAGAACTCAAACCACACCCGTCTGAAAGTCTGAAAGGCGTATAAAGGCTATACCCTAAGCATTAGATGCTCTCAAATAAGCATTTTTCTATGGTGTTAGCCTGCCTTCATAATGAAGCCACTAGTACCACCATAGCAAACCTTCACGTTACATGGACAAAGGTAAAGAACTTAGTAAGGACAAGCCTGTCCTTTGACAGTCACAGATGTTTCGAGTGTCACGAATTTATTGGACGGCTATCCCTGTCTTTGTAGGGAACAAAGTTTTATGCATTCCTTAAAAATTTGTTATGGTGACATTGATATGGTCCATGCCAGTTGTTAACTAAAATTGTATATTCTGTCTTAAAAGTCCCCACTCAAATTATTTCTTATTGGCATCGTTTTGTTTTGTAAAATAGGTGACACCATTAATCAGTAAAAGTTGTCCACATTACTTTAAGTATGGCTCAAAGGTAGGTGACATTATTAATGACCAAAGACGTGTAAATAATAAATAGATGGTCGATTAAGAGTCCACATATATATTTAATATGACATAAATTTTATGATGTCAAACTAATCACAAGCAACACTACTACAAGGATGAGGTGGTGAATCATTCCAAAAAGAGATAGAGGCACACTAGCATCCATAATTTATTGTATTGGGGATGTCGATTTTGAATGTTTAACACCAGTTTTACTATAATTAAATAGATTCCAATTATTTCATTAAAAAAAAGTGGAGAAGCAAATATAGTAGTGGCATTGGTAGAGGGGAACTTTGTTGTGGGGAACTTTGTTGTGGGATGTTTAATAGGGTTCTGTTAATAGTGTAAGGAGCACCGCCAATGATTAAACAAGTTAAATAGATGTTGGAACTGCAAAGAACTTTCTTAACATATGCCTCAATTTGAAAGAATATAAAAGTAAATACAATAAAAAATTTACTAGTTAAACTGCTGTAAAATAATCTCTCTTAAATACAATAGTTTCTAGACTTTTGGACATGAAAAAGAATAGTAGCTCTGAAGAAATTCCAAATGAAAGCAATATAATTTGGCTAGCGACCATTATCTTCAAGCAAAGCAATCCCCCAAAAAATGGACTCTTCATGGAAAGGCAAAAACAAGCTATGAGTTCACTTTCCAGCACATTGGGAAGGAGGGCAAGTACAAAATAAATTCTTGACAGTCTTTAGTTTGGTGCACTCTTAACTCTTTAAATAAGCAATTCCTATGTGCTGAAGTTGTTCATCTATTAATAATTGTTGATAAATTAAACACCATAATAATTGTGCTAACTTTGTCTCAAGCTTACCTTGCCAAATATGTTTAAGGCAAAAAAACCAAGTTTGGTGTGATGAATTCAACCCCTAATAGTTGTTCAAATTTCTAAGAGCCAAAGAAAAGGGGCTAAGAATTATTTAAAGAAGCTTGAAGAAATATTTATTAAAGGAAGTATCACTATTTCAATTCAAAACTTCCACCATATAGTAGGTGGATGAAGATCAAATTTGTGCACCATAACATCAAACTTGAGCACTTTACTATTCATGATGGAGGGCAGATCTAAGACAAGAAACTTGTATTTCCTCTATTAGATGAGCCATGGGATTCAATCTTGCAAAGAAATAAGATCACAAATAATGTGAATGCCTTTATTAAATAATTTAAGATCTATATTCAATTGGTTTATGCAAGTGACATGCTACTATTGGTGATAATAGAAGAACACCAACGATCATGTTTGTTAAAAGAGAGAACTGATCTAAACTCATTCCAGCCAAACTAGGAAACAATTTGACTAACTCAAAGGCATTCCAAATGCTTTGAGTAACAAATAAGCCTTTAATTTTAATCAGGGCAGTGGTAATTATAAGAGTGTAAAAGTTAATATACTTGAATATATTTTACCATAAGCTAGTATTATATAAATGCAATATATGTAAAGAATTTTCCATTCTTTTGTACCTTTAACAGCTCAAACAATCCACTTAACATATAAAGTAATATTTTATTTATAAACATAAAAAAATTCCATACCTCATTTATCTTGAGGAATAATATCGATGTCGTAAGATTTTTTTGAATCCAAAACTCTGTTTAGTGTTGACCCACAAAGTCTCAAGTAGCTTTGCAATCTTGTCATACACTACAATAGATGGGGCCCAACATGAGGAATGATAGGCATGATTAGTATCAAATGTTTGTAATAAAATATGAAATTTACTCATCAATGACAAGGGCTTTCTAATCTCATATGAAATATTCTTCTCAACCTATTGTATAACACATTACTGAAGGGTTGAATTAGGATATTTTAAATAAAAAAAGAATGTTAAGTAGTTTAAACATTTTGCCTTTATCAATCCACTTCCAGTTAAAATATTTAGGATATTCAAACATTCACAACATACTTTATTGATAACATTGATTTTTGTTTTATTTTAGATTTTATCCTGAGACTTAAAAAAAGGTGTCAATGCACACCACTTCATATAATGAGGATTAGTTATAAGAAAATGTGACAAAATACCATTAAAAATCTGACTTGTCATATCAGGGATATTAATTCACCTAATAATACCTTTCTTAGCTTTGTAGGATAACATAAATCCAAAGGTCTCCATTACTAGCACATGCCAAAAATGAGCAAGAGGGAAACTCTTTTGATGAAGAAGAACATGGGAAACCTCTCATACTTATGGCCATGGTCACATAATCTAAGGATTATACTCAAATGGTTTGAACAATAAAGACAAAATAATCATAACCTTAATGTTTTTAAGGTGGCTAAGATGAATGACCATTTTATGTGGTTATAGGGTTTCTCAAAATAAATTGTGAGGAAAAAAAGCACTATATAGAGATTTGTGTTGATTCCATACCTTCCCAAATATAAATAATTTAATAAAAAATGTATTAGCTTTTGATGACAATGATTTGTTTTAGTCTAGAATATGCACTCAAAATGTGTTGCAGATAAATTTCAAAGGTTTTAGCCAGAATTTTAAGGAGACATTATATAAGGTGATGGACCTCCTATTGGTAGTAATATCTAGATTCCCTATTTTATTCAAATAAACTTGATATTATTTCATTAATAATGTTCTCTATGGAGTTAGAATGTAGAGCCTCTTTATAAACCTAAATCAAAAGTCTTGAGCTAACTAAATTCCAAATGGCCTTATAAAACTTTAAAAAAAAAAGTAATATAACATTGGAACTATATATGTGACCATTTAATGTAATTTTGCATGAATATCCTTAATTAAGGGAGAGTGACACATCATAAATTCTTTGAGCAAAGTGGTTGAGTTTACAAGGAACTAAAAAAAAAAATTATCATAAATCTCGAGTTCACTCTTAAGAATTATCTTACACTTGAAAGACTAATTTATAGTGATTAAAAGGGCCTTAGAAATATCAATAAGCTATGTGCATTGTACATGGTAAAATTTAATAGATTAAAAATGCTCTCTGGCTTGCTTAGCCCGTAAGAATTTATAAAAATATTTTAAGCTCTATCATCAAATTTAAGTTAGTGGTCACATATTTGAGCTCCCTTAACTTGATAGCACTCTATAATTTTAAGCTTGTGTTTTAGATGAGCAATATAATTGAATATAAAAATAGTTAAACTTGAGTTAAGATGAGATATGATCAAATTATTTGATAAATGATCTATCTTCTCTCTTACATATTCAAGCCACTTACTTTCCATAATGCATGAGAAAGTTGGTGGTACATATAAGGACATAATTCCACCACTTAGTCCAACTAGAAACATATGAAAGATTTAGTGCTAAATTCTAAATTATATAAAATAATATCAATAGCGACACTATGAGCAAGGAATTAAATGTTCATTAAAAACTAAGAGTGAGGGGATTTCTACCACCAGACTCCATGAAGAATCCAAAAAGTGAAGGGGCTATGATAAGAAAGAACAACCTTTGAATGGACTATGATAATTCATCCATTGTTGACCTATAAATTAAACATATGTTTCTTAATAAGTATGACACAATCAAGTCATTTGAGAACATGATAAAGATCCACATGGAAATTATATTGTTATTACTATTATATTTATAAGCTTAACTTGGGTAAATAGTTATTATTTTAACATAAGTAAGCTTAACTTGAGTCACTTTAACCCAAGTGTGGTATATACACAAGGGTAATTTAGGTTAACGTGCACATGTCATTATTGGTAGGTGTGCACATAGTCAAATTTTGTAAGTGTGCACATTACTACTATATTTTGTATAAATAGTGCCACCAATTAGGTGAGAGTTGCATCATTAATGTTTCTTTTTTTATACATAAATTAATTTCAATGGAAATCCAGTGCCACATACCATCTTGAATAACACTAGATTTACATCAACAATTACCTTGAATTTAAAAAAATAACTCACTTTCTCTATTTTCATTCAAAAGATAACAAAATAAAATATTTATAATCATTGATAAGCCACAATATAATGACTTCAACCTAACAACTAACATGACTAACCTAACACTTAATATTGGCATATGTGGTAAAATATTAAAACACATGGCAAGGGAGAAGCAAGGGTTTTGTTAATAGGGTTTGGTTGTAATGGACAAAAGAGAAGACTAATGGGAAAGTGTTAAGTATGAAATATGGATGAGGTGAAATATGGGTTTTCAAGCAATGCCTAGTTAGGTTGATAGGGATTTTTTGCATATCATCCACTCATCATCCAGTTATTTCCTTCATATCCTCTAATAACCACTGAGTATTCTTTTACATATCCTTGAATCTTATTAATGCATATTTGAAATGGGGGTGTGTGCATTTTTATTACACTAAAGGCATTATATTGTGAAGACATATGCAAAAATTCATCTCAGATGATACTGTAAAACTTAAAAAAAGTTCAACCAACTATTTTATACCATGTGTCAAGGAGGTGGAGGAGGTATTACCTATAGGCTATAAAGTTAACCAAAATTTTAAGAAAAAAGGTATGATTCATTTTGCCTTGTGGATCTGTAAGTTAGTGCCTATTCCACCTCTTTCCATCCCATGATTTTCATTACTTAGAATACAAAGATTTTGATGCCACTAACTCTTAGATATGTGACCACAAAGTTAAATTTTAGATCCTTTTACAATGTGGTTTATAACCCATTCTTCAATAAGGGGTGTTGGCGGGCGGGGGGGGACAACAAAGTTAAAAATCAAGGAGTCAAACCCCTCTTTCTAGGAAGATGAATTCCACTAGATTATATTTATAGAAGGAAAGTCCTAATGGCATTTTTCCACTCTATTTTTAGGAGGAATCCTAATAGTTCTTTGCCAATCAGGCATATTTATCTTTGTGGAGTTCAAATGTAATCTACACAACAATTCCACATGTAATATGTTCATATTGGAATTAATAAAGCTTTTGATATCTTGCATTGTGGATGTTTCCTTAGCTTTGCTAAAGGTTTAACACTTAAATCCTATGTTTTGTCTCATGCATGTTGGGTATCTTGTTTGTTTAATTATCTTTTATTGTATTTTGTTATTCTTCTATTGTTCTAGAGTGTGTGGTTTCATAATAAGTATGAACATGGCTCCTTGGGTAGATGTCTATCTATAAAACACGTAGCATATAGTTATGGCTAAGGTGTTATACTGACTATGGCCACCCCGTAATTTTTTTTAAATTTACTCTCTATAGTCATAATGGTAAAATAAAATAATGTCAAAAAATTAATAATTTAATAGTGTGGAAGTACATCTTCTAGTACTATGAAATGAAATGTTTTCAAATTTTAATTAACATAGTTTATATGTTGGTCATCTTATTTTTTTGTCACTTGCTCTTCTATTAAAGTAGAAACACAATGTCCATTCAATGTTAAACTAAATTATAACAATAAATTTATTGTACACAAAATAAGGCAATTACCTTGGATGGATGATTAAATCCAATAGATTTCACCTTGCAAGTTCTAATAGGATGACAAAGGCACCCTGACAATCAAGCTTCTAAGAATAAATCCAAATGTGTAACAAAGCATCCACATATATTTTTTTGTCCTCAAGAAATGATCCTAAATATAAGAAGCACTCTCTCACCACATCATCTAAGAAATTGATACTAGTTTGTAAGCATCTTAATAGTTCTTTGTGTTAATGGGATATTGAATCCCCCTTCAATAGTTTATTCTTTGCACTCCCCCATGTCATAATAGGTGCCCCATGAAATGAGATTTTAATCACCTTCAAATTAAGGAGTGAACCTGTACATTTTGATTAAAACTATGATTAATCATACAAATACTTTTAATAACGTTAATCAATGGTGTGAGTGACAAATGGTAGGGAAAATACTAACATGAAGTGTCAAGTATGTTTTGAAACAATGTAATTTTCATGAGTATGAACCCCTTTGAGAAATGTTAAAATTGATAATTATAATCTAAGTCACATGGTTTGAATTCAAGTGTGAGTTCTATGAGGATAAAATTTGGTTCAACTTTAAGTTCACATAAAAATTGAAAAAAAATCACCTTTAAATTTGAAACATAAAAATATTAAAATTAAAATACACAATTAAAATAATTAAAAAGTCATAAAAAAATAAATTTTTTATAAAATATAAATAAAACATAAAATTAAATTAAATTTAAAAATAGCAAAATTAAAAAAATAAAGAAAACAAAACATAATTAAACATTAATCTTAATAACCAATCAAATAATTTTTATTACCATCATATACTTCACCTATGCAGGGTTCTATGCCTTTGCCACCATGGCTGAAGAGACTAGAAACTCCTCCATAGACATTCCCTTGTGTTTGCTTGGCTCCATGCCAACCATCACCTTGATGTACTGCCTGATGGCCCTAACCCTTGTTCTCATGTAGAATTACAAAAATATAGACGTCAATGTAATATTTCGTCTTCATAAAGTAAGGTTTTATAAATTAAGGGAGTGTTATTTTTTTATCTTTATTTAGATATTATGTATTTCACGGTATTAGGTTTTTAGATATTTATACATTTAATATTTCTAAAAATTTGTTAAAATGGTATTTATGTGTTTATTGGATTTTAGTTTAGTATAAATTTAGGTTTCAATATGTATTGCAAACATGTTGGAGTTAGGCCAACTATGGGTGATCAAGTTTTGTCTCAACTCTAATTTTAATATACCATTCTATACATTTACCAAATGTAATTTTATAAAAGAAAAGACTGTGATCATCTTTTTTCCAATCTCTTCTATATTTTTGTATATATTATTTGTAAAAAAATACTATGTGTACAAATGCAATTCATTTTATCATGATAAAATAACATTTAGTTTACATATGGGGCTATTGAAATTTGACTACGTGCAGATACTGTGTCAAACATGCTTGCAAGAAATAATGGACGAGCTGGACTAATGGATGGGTATCATGTGGTGAAAGCACAGAGTCAAAATGGAGACCAAGTGGTTTGTGTAGTCATTGTAATTCCTAAGCCAGGTGTAACACCCATATTTTATGGATTAGACAATAGATGCCAAACATCCCCACCAAGGCTCAACATCAAACCATATCATGCCATGTGCCCATGATAATGTTTGTAATTCCTTCTGGCATTCCTTGCACCCTCAAGGTAACTCCTAGTTTATTTTATTTTTATTGAGTGTTTTTGGATTGTATATAATTAAATAAAAGATGGATGTTAATTTATGCTAAAGGTTAGGTCGAAGAATATTTCAATGAGAATGGAATTTGAGATACCAAGTTCAAATCTTTCCCTAATAATATGGAATATAGGGTTTGGGTGTAAATCTAGAAGCAAATATGCCATCTAACATATAAATTGGGTGTTTTATTTATTTATTTTGATAAATTTTTTGAACCAGGGGGTCATGTAGTTATCAATAGTAAATTTATGCCCATTTTTCTTTCTCTTATCTAACATGGCTCTTTTAAATTTATAGGTCTGTAATGATCAAATATATGTATGAAAGTTTATGAGGGTGTTTTGTGTTGTAAGCAAAATGTACAACACCTTCTTGCACTGACCCTCTCTACACAGAACCAAGTAGAAACTACCCTAAATAAACATTATAGTTAATGTAAACCCAACACGAAGTCAATGTAATTATTTTAATTATTTTTTTAAATTTCATTTGTCAAGTGGAAAATAATAAATTTTAGTCAATTTTATGGTGCAAACCCAACACTATAAAAAATGTTTAGTAGTGTCCATTTTGCACAACATTTGCACTAGAATAATCAACAGAAATTCTTGAAAATTTTATGGTAGAACACACTAAAGTTTTAGGATACTATGTCCAATTGCACTTCCCTAGGCAACCAAAGGGCATTTGTGGTCGAAACATATATAGGTACCCTAATGAACAATATATCAAACCTTGAGTTATAACATTGTAAACTTGAAAAGGTGCCCTACGGAACAATAAATCAAACCTTGCATGTGGTAAAGGCATGTACAAGATCTGAAAATGGTCATATAAAAAACTTTAATTTAACATCATGTTAAGATTAGGCACTATTAAAATGTTATTATTTACACATTAATTAATCATTTATGTACTTAATAGTTATAATTGATCTGTATATAGGTAGATTACACATATTCTTTTTTCATGAAATAGAGCTTATATTATTAATAAAAATATATCAACATTTACAAGACTATTGACAAAATAGTTGGAAGTAAGAGAGCAAGCCACAATGACATATTGGGCCTAGCCTAGAAAACACAAACAAGGCCAAAGCTGAGAAACATGAAAACATACTAGGCCAAGCCTAAAAAATATATAATACATCAAAAAAATAATTAAGTAGTGTAGCAAAGAGACTAGAAGAAGAGGAATAGTGATCATGTGGATCACCCCATCCAAAACTTGAAATATATTTCCATTCAATAATAGGGTCCCATCTAGAATTAAAGGTATGCTGGTCACCTTATTCTTGCACTTCATTATCCTTGATGAAGTGATAGGGAGAAATTTCTAAATCGAGCCTAGGGAAGCTTTTATCTAGCAATAGTTTCCTGCCACCCTACAAACTCTTAGACAAGTAATTCCATCCATGTTGGTTCATAAGAGGCAGAGAGTCCCATCCCTGAGCCTATAAAGGATGAGGAGGTAGAGAGCCCTAACCTTCACGTTGGATTGGAGGATATTGGTGCCTCTATGGAGAACTAGTAACATGGTTATGAAAATGTTGATAAGACTAACTACGATGAGGACCACCATGTTTAAATCCACTACCACCTCTTAGTGGTGTGTTCTGAGGTGGGGATGGTAGCACTCAAGCAATATTACAAAGGGCATCACCCAGTGGTGAAATAACCATTGTAGGTGATCCAAATCTATATTCACTTTGTTAATTTGTACTTGTATCTATAGAATCATATTTGAAATAATTATAGCTTTATTATATATAGAAAGTGAATGTTGACATAAACATTGGAGAAAAAATCTAAACTCCTTTCTTTCCATATCTAAAACATATTTTTCACTTTGAAATCAATCTAGACTTGGGTGAATTGTGAGCGCATTTTTGAGCTATCACCCAAGAGTATGTAAAACAACCTGAAGGGTTATGGGAAATTTTAAAAAAATAAAATAATATATCTAAATCCAAACTTAGGCCTTAGGGAAAAACCTACATAGAATATTTTCATTTTTGATATGTTTTAGTTTTAATTATCTTTTTGTATCTACATATCTTTTGCATGTTTTTATACTTAAATGTTTTTAATATATTTATTTATGTGGTAATATAATAATATGTTGAAGTTATCATCATCTAAATGTTAAAATAATTAATTTATCATTATTTTTATTATTGTATATGTTTATAAGACAATGAAAAATCAATGCAATAATGAAAGTTTAAAGGAGGTAGAGCAGAAGGGGACTTGGTTAAGTGGTGATGAAATATAGATCCCACCCAACTACAAGAAAAGATTGTATGAGCTTCTAATCTGGTCAAGGAACACCATATCATACACAGGGGTATTACTATTGTAATCCTTCTCAAAGCTGTAGTGATTTTTGTAGTATTGGATTAAGTTTTTTTCTCTACTATGATTCAATGAGTTGGGGATACTAGTCAATTCTCAAATTTGGCCTCTCGAGATTTGAATCTTATCGATTCTCAATGCATTATACCCTTTATCTCTTCTTTGAAATCCCTAAAAATAAATCATGCCATCCAAGATACATACAAATCTCACCATATCTATAAGTTTGTCATGAGTTTGCTTCCTACTCAATCTTGAAGAAGAATTAAGGTGAATAAAAGAACAAAACCTACAAGTACTGAGTGTTGTGGAAGTGAAGTCTTTGGCCAAACATTGGCAGAGATCAAACAACTCCTTAAAGAAAAGAGCCAAAAATCTCTTACTCTTATAAGATGGAAGATCTAGAGAGAATTATGTGAGTCTACAAAGAGGCAAAAGAACCACCCTAAGTACGCAAGGAATAAATTTAGAATATTACCCCTATATAGTTTTCTTGTATTGATCATTGATATAAATCACTTAAACTAGAAAGAAAATAGTAAAAAAATAAAAAATCACTTAACTCAATTAACAATAAATATAAAAAAATATCATTAATGCCTTTTACTTTACAACTTAGGGTGCAAAATAACTTAACATTATACTATTAGTCTTAAACAAAGTTTTCCACTTTCTCCTACTTTGTTTGGTATCTATAGAGATGAATTAGAAGATATCATCTCAAGTTGAGGGAAAATGTCATGTCCCCTTTTCAGTTGACATGTTTAGAGTTGAGGATTAGCCTATTATGTGACCCTCATAGGCTGAGAGGATGGATAGAGGGTCTTGATGGAGCTTGGCTTGGCTTCGATTAGCAAAATTTCTACAGTTGGTTTTCATTTAGGCTCTTTCAAACACATTTGGCCTAAGCTCTTATTATTTAGGGATATTTGACATGTATCAGAGCACCCTTATCTTGGAATGATCATGTGCAGAATCACTCCCTAGTTCTCCAGCTTCAGACGGTTCGAGGATCAGACATATATTGAGAGAGATATTAATATTTGATTGATTTAATCAAATATTAATTATTTGGCCTATTTTTTTTATTAAGAAACCCTAATTCTAATTTAAGAAACCCTAATTAGGGCAAGCACATCTTTTTGAGGGTATAAGGGTTTCTCATGAGAGAGAGATGAATTATTATGAATGATTATGATTATTGATTTTTTCTAAGGTTTTTCTGTGAAGACTGAGCCAAGGGTTCCAGGATTCCATTTGCATTGGAGAATGTCAACTCTTTAGTGTGTGCAATTCAGAGGTTGTGAAATATCATCTGATCTATTGCCAATTCAAGGGATAGCTTCATACAGAAGTTGTCACAGAGATTTACAGGTATTTCTTTCATTAGGTTTTTGATTCAGAGATTACCCAGATATAGATCTTTCATGTTAGCACCATATTTCTACAAATCAAGGGTCTAGCATATAGGCATGCTATATTATATTTTGCCGCTGTACAAAATTTGTACAGATCCATACCAGGCCGTACCAACTGATCACAGGTTAAAGAAGGGCACCGTTAGCAGTTACAGGCTGCAGGGGAAGTGCAGAGACCGACATCAGCATCCCAGAAACTGACATCGATCGACTGAAGATCGACATCGGTGGAGAAGCCGACAGACAGAGATTGATGTCGATAAGATATCGACTGATGGCAGTAGAAGAACAGATGTCGGTGACTGTGTGTCCACACAGTAACCCGAGCAATCTAGATTTAGAGCTATTTTCTAGTTTTCTAGAACAATCAAGTTTTGTTGAAGAATATTTCATATTATTTTATATGCATGACAGAGACTCAATATTTTAATCATTTAGAAAAACAATAAGATCATTGATTATTCAGTTGATAGATTATACTGCTGTTATTTATTTATCTAGAATTTATCTTGCAAAATCGTATCTTTATTCATGCAAAATATTGAAAAGCAAAATACAGAGAAATAGTCAAAAAAATATCCAGTTTTAGATTTGAGGGGAAATTGGGGATATTACAGTGGTATCAAAGCTTTTGTCTTGCTATATTCCCTATTGGATAGGGGATATTACAGTGGTATCAGAGCTTTTGTTTTTCTATATTCCCTATTGGACAGGGGATATTACAGTGGTATCAGAGCTTAAGTCCTGCCATCCTGTTGGGTAGATTGGTCATTGAATCAGCTAAGTACCCATGATTACTTCAAGTACTCAGAAATAGTGGGACAAGGATATGGAGAAGTTGAAACAAAGTTTGAAGAGGTTAAATGAATTTTTTTTAGACCCTACATTTGAAGACAAATTAACACAGAGTATTGCATCTATTGTTAAAGGGTCCAGGAAAAAGCTTTGCTTATACTGCAAATGTCCATATGATGCCAATCACGATTGTCATTTGAGGCCTAAGGGCAAGGCAAATTGTGTAATATGGGCATATTACACAATTTGCCTTGCCCTTAGGCCTCAAATGACAATTGTGATTGGCATCATATGGACATTTGCAGTATAAGCAAAGCTTTTTCCTGGACCCTTTAACAATAGATGCAATACTCTGTGTTAATTTGTCTTCAAATGTAGGGTCTAAAAAAAATTCATTTTAAAGGGTCCAGGAAAAAGCTTTGCTTATACTGCAAATGTCCATATGATGCCAATCACGATTGTCATTTGAGGCCTAAGGGCAAGGCAAATTGTGTAATATGGGCATATTGTGAGGATTCAAAATCAGAAGATTTCGTATAACAGGATAGTTCTGAGGAGTCAAAGGCAGAGGCTTTAGAGCCTAAGGTAGGGGCAATGAAGGTGGCTTACCAGGATTCTGAGAGACATGTGGATGAGCTTAGTCATGGGGATTTGGACTCTCAGTTAGTTGCAGAGGATGAGGGAGCTGGAGATTGTGATGATGAGGTAGTTTCAGTAGCAACTTCTTCAGAGTTAGATGAGGATGAGTCTGATGCTGGCATTCAGAGTGTGGAGGTATACTCAAAAGTTAGTACAATGAGTGTTAGTGGTGAGTACGTTTCTACAGTTGTAGCTGAGGAACATGTTGTTGGGGCTGACACACATGTGCAAGATTTGGGAGTTTTAGGCCCTGATGAGTTTGAGATACTAGTTGAGTCAAGTTTCTAGATTGATTCTTTTCACACAGATGATAGTGTGGTACAGTTGGTTGTGCCATCTTTATAGAGGGATCAGTTGTGGTGTGTGGGGAGTGTGTTGATGCTTTTGCGTATAATTTTTATTGCACTAAATCATTCATGGAGTATTTGCTGGATAGTGCAGGTGTTCATCTAGACTCACATAAGGTGATGGAAGGTGTTCTCATCTGAGGTACTAGTGCTATTAGCAGATTGGGTGGGGAGATTATAGTGATCCTTTCTACTATGCTACCTCACAAGGATTTTGAGGTGGGGTTTGTTGAGCAGATTGCACAGGGTCCTATCTAGCCTATAACCACTTGGAGTCAGAGATTGGAGCCATCTACTGATTCCCAGTTTAGTGATGGTGATCTAGTAGCAGAGTTTAGGGGTTCCTACCGGCAGTATACGGTGGGGTATGCTCATTATTCTTCTTTCAATCCAGAGATCAAAGATTTGATTTCATGCAGGTGTAAATCGACACCTGTTCCTTATCATCCATCATGGAATGGATTGGCACCATCTTTTGTAGATGGAAGTGGTAGTTTCAAGTTACACAGCCTGTAGTATCGACACATCCAGGGCAGTTGTGATTTTAGAGATTGGTTGAGTTGCATTCGCCAGTTTGATTATGGATTCCTCTTGGTTATACTTCAGAGGATATTGTAGTTGCTTGTGTTGATTGTCATCAGTATAGATCATGACTACATTTGGGATCCAGGTGGATTGATTGGTTTATTGTTTCGAGATTGCTTAGGGACAAGCAATTTCAGGAGGGACATATTGTCATGTCCCCTTTTCAGTTGACATGTTCAGAGTTGAGGATTAGCCTATTATGTGACCCTCGTAGGCTGAGAGGATGGATAGAGGGTCTTGATGGAGCTTGGCTTGGCTTCGATTAGCAAAATTTCTATAGTTGGTTTTCATTCAGGCTCTTTTGGACACATTTCGCCTGAGCTCCTATTATTTAGGGATATTTGACATGTAATGGAGCACCCTTATTTTGGCATGAACATGTGTGAAATCACTCCCTAGTTCTCTAGCTTCAGACAGTTCGAGGATCAGACATATATTGAGGGAGATATTAATATTTGATTGATTTAATCAAATATTAATTATTTGGCCTATTTTTTATTAAGAAACCCTAATTCTAATTTAAGAAACCCTAATTAGGGCAAGCACATCTTTTTGAGGCTATAAGGGTTTCTCATGAGAGAGAGATGAATTATTATGATTATTGATTTTTGCTAAGGTTTTTCTGTGAAGACTGAGCCAAGGGTTCCAGGATTCCATTTGCATTGGAGAACGTCAACTCTTCAATGTGTACAATTCAGAGGTTGTGAAATATCATCCAATCTATTGACAATTTAAGGGATAGCTTCATACAGAAGTTGTCACAAAGATTTACAGGTATTTCTTTCATTAGGTTTTTGATTTAGAGATTACCCAGATATAGATCTTTCGTGTTAGCACCATATTTCTACAGATCAGGGGTCTAGCATACAGGCATGCTATATTATATTTTTCCGCTGTACAGAATTTGTATAAATCCATACCAGGCTGTACCAGCTGATCACAAGTTAAAGAAGGGTGTCGTTAGTAGTTACAGGCTGCAGGGGAAGTGCAGAGACTGACATCAACATCCCACAAACTGACATCGGCTGATTGAAGACCGACATCAGTGGAGAAGCTAACAGACAGAGATCAACGTCGGTAGGATATCGACCGACGGTGGCAAAAGAATCGACGTCGGTGACTGTGTGTCCACACAATAACCCGAGTAGTCCAGATTTAGAGCTATTTTCCAGTTTGCTAGAACAATCAGGTTTATTTGAAAAATATTTCATATTATTTTATATGCATGATAGAGACTTAATTTTGTAATCATTTAGAAGAATAATAAGATCATTGATTATTAAGTTGATAGATTATACTGCTGTTATTTATTTATCTGGAATTTATCTTGCAAAATCATATCTTTATTCATGCAAAATATTGAAAAGCAAAATACAGAGAAATAGTCAAAAAAATATCTAGTTTCAGATTTGAGGGGAAATTGGGGATATTACAGTGGTATTAGAGCTTTTGTCTTGCTATATTACCTATTGGACAAGGGATATTACAGTGGTATCAGAGCTTTTGTTTTTCTATATTCCCTATTGGATAGGGGATATTACAGAAAATAGGTGGCAATTATATTCTTTATGATATAGCCATCACTATTTTATTATTTTACAATTGCATTATTCTTATGTCACATACTATTGTAGGCATACAAAAATATCTCGATGTTTTATGTTCATTTTTTGATACTCATGGGTTAAAAGTGAACATAAGTAAAACAAAGGTCATGATTTTGAATACAACTAAAAAAAAAAAAACAAGAAACTAATCTCATTTATAAAATAAGTTTGACTGAAGTAGTTTTCTCTTATGCTTACATTTTTATGCCTTTTAAATGTCCTAAACCTCCCATTATTATGTTCTCTACTACATAAGAGAGGTTTTAAAAGGGGTATATTGCACTTAGTACACTTGAGAGACAATGTTTGGAAAGCATTTTTAACTTTTGTTTCATGATGCAAAAGAGAAATTACATATATTTCAAATATTGGTGTTGCCACCACTATCGTATGGTTATGAGATTTGAGGACATAGAATCTATAGTACCACTTGAGTTTAAATTCATACAATTATTATCTCAATGCTATCCAAAAAAATTGTAATAAAAATAGCCATGTCCATATGTAACTATTTTTTCAGAATTTGGTACCCATCCCCTTCATATTATAGTTGTTTTCTTAGTAGTGATGTTGCTTCACGAAGTATGATGTATGGTAGATACAATAGTTTAGCATAATCTATATCCATTCAAGGCTTTTCAATCATCTATTAAGTTATGTGAACAAGGGATCAAAAACACTTAGTATGCCCAACGTATGCCTTTCTTATAGGGAATTGGTATTGATATCAATCATCTACCTCTTTATACCTTTTCTATAAATGATCCTTACATGTTGAAAAAAAATATTCATAGAGGCATCAACTATGAGATTTATATATCATATATAAAATCAACTTGTATACGACTATCACATCTGTTTAAAACAAAATAGTCATCACTATATGGAGCATTATTTTTAAAAAGAAGATGGACATATTATTACTCCCAAGTACACCAAGTTTTTTTAGTTTGATATTTATTTTTGTTCAATTCTAGATATGCTCTCATCAACTTTGCATGGAGTCAAAGAACTTTCTTCTTTCAACATTAATACATATGTAAACTTTGAAATAATGAAGCAAAATCAAAAGAACATTTTCTATTTAAGTTTTTGGTATATTATGAGACTCACGATTGGTTTTAATGCCTCTTTAAAGGAATCAAGGCTCTTACAAGATCTTACTTATCATGAAAATAAAAAATGTATAACTCTAATCATTAGAAAGATGACCCAAACATAGAGATGACCTCCTTAAAAATTGTCAACACACCTCCTTATTTCATGGTTCAATTTAGACTTTATTCTTCAATCTTAATTTCAAAAAAGTAAATGAATAGACTACTCAAAAATCATAAATTATCAAGAGGAAAATCTCAACTACTTAAATCTTATATTTTATATTTTATTATTAGAATACTATTAATGCCTTATGATTACTATTGGATGTTAATGATATTCTTACTGAATAAAATTGGGATGGTGCTGATGATTATTATTTTTTTGGTTTCCATTTTTCCTTTTTCCCATCCAATCGAAATGTCCTTGAATGACTATCTGTTCGAAAAGCGTGACCTTTACAGTCATGACCCACATTCCATTCCTTCAACCTTCTACCTATTTGATTGCAACTGCTTGATGCCTACCTTTTCCCAAAAAATAAAGATCATCATTATAATAATTTATAACCATGAAAAGAAAGTAAAATAGAGGAAGACCATTTACATAGAAACATTTTGAGGCCTAGACCCTCCCTAAAAAAAGTAGTTCAGCTAACTTAATCCACTTCTTCTCAGCTACTTGCATATGGTGTGGAGTAGGTAATGATATAAGATATAGAGTCTAGAGTATAACTAAAAGGATCCACAAATGGGCAGAAACTCAACAACTTGTATTTAGGAAGACTGAGGAAGAAGGCATGGACCTTATAATTTCTAACCTAGACAGTAGCATAAACAGATGGTGGTTATCTCTTACAGAAGACCAAAGGGTTGTGGCAAGATCCATAGTACCTAACTTTGCTAAAGTAGTTATCCATGAGTATGCTAGAGAGATGGTAAATGATGATGCTATTGAATATAATAAATTATTCAAGATGAATCTTTATAACATGAAATACTAGGATAGATTCAAGTGTGATTTTTATCTTTGGGCAAGAAAAACAAAACAAAGCCAAAAGACTAGAAATAAACACATTAGAAAATAAAAAGGAAGCCAAAATCGGAGAAAAATCCATAGTTGCAAAAGTGAGCTTAGGTTAAATTATCCATTCTATAGAAGAATATCTTTACAATCAATGCAAGGATAAAGTTGTTTCCAAAATGCTTAAAAAACATATGAAAACCATTGATAATAGTATCTATAAACATAATGGATATAGTGCACCAGGCTATTATGGTTCTGAGAATTCTCATTGTAAATGCCACAAAGAAAAGAGTAGATCCCAAAAGTGGAAAACTGGAGACAAGCCCAAGTATAAGAGGAGCTTCTCTAAAAGAAAAACTTATGTTAAGCTAAAAATAACCATCTCAGGAAAATGACCTATAAAATGTTATATCTGTGGTCAAGAAGGTCATATAGCTCCTAAGTGCCCAAATAAGAAAAGGTATCCTAAAAATATGAAAAATATTTGAGCTATACTTCCTAATGAAGAAACGCAAGTTATTTCTTAATTCAACTCAGATGATGATGTCTATTCAATACCCACTAAAAATGATATTTATTCTAGTGAAAATGAAAATCAAGTAAATCAACTTGAAGAACTATCTTCTTTTGATAACTCTGAGACTAAAATCTACTATTGTAATATGATATCTGGATTTGATCCCAAAGCCCAGATGCAACATCTAGAATATCTATTCTAGAACCGTAATCTCCCTCTTCATCTCATCCCTATCTATCAAGATGAGCTTACCCAATTATGCAGCACACGTGATGATCCTAAGGGTAAAACATTGCAATAGGTTAACTTTCATGATAATCCAATGCTATATGCACAACAAGAATGGAATAGAAAACAAAAAGCTAAGCCTAAGAATCCAAGCACAAAGAGCCTGATAAGATACCAAAATCCTCCTGTTGAAATCCTCAAAGCTATAAAATCAAAAGTAGGATCTAATTCTCAAGATATTAATGAATTAATAATTTTTTTTGAAGATTATATATAGGAAAATAGCCCTGAAGAAGTTCCTCCTAACCAAGGATGTTTCTATGCTGGAGAGCAAAAAGAAATCACTATCTCAGTAAACATCATTGATTCAAACAATAGCTTATCGACTCGAGATTACTTATTCAAAACTAGAGAAAATATGAGTATTTCAAATCACGGAGCTATCCCAGAGTAGTTGTGGCAAGATGCTTCATTAGATTTTGTTGCTATCAATGAGTCAATGACTACTATAAATAAAGTTTCTCTTAGGGTACTACTTGAAGCAAAAGGCATTAAGGCATATGTAAAATTATGGATGTTTGATAAGATGTTGACAGATATTATTTTAAGAATGAACTTCCTAAATTAATTTATGCCTTATATTGTTCACATCAAATACTTGTCTTTAAGCTTCTTTGGTAATGAACACCAAATTCCTAGAAAAACCCATGCAACTATAAGAATTGCCACAAGACCCCATGAAGAAGAAGACAAAAAACTATAGATAAAGATTTATAGGACAACACAAGATTTTGAAAAGAGAAGAGATATCCTAAATACTATCATAATAAAGATCAAAGAATTTTGTGATAATGATCTCAGAAGGTTTTGGGATAAGTGTAAACATAATATTTCTCTTGATCTAAAACCTTGCATTGATCATACCTGAGGTATCAAATCAAACACTATCCCTTTCTCCCCTTCTCAAGTCAAAACAGGAGAAGAAGAGATCAAATAATTATTGAATAAGGAATTGATACATAAAATCCATAGTGATTGGGCTTCTCCTGCATTTTATGTGAATAAACACTCATAACAAGAAAGAGGGAAAATGAGACTGGTAATAAATTATAAAAAGCTCAATGATTGGATTATACCTGTCAGGCATCCAATTCCTAACAAGACTATTCTTATCAACAAGTTGAAGGAATGTTGTATTTTTTCTAAGTTTGATTTGAAAAGTGGATTTTGGCAAATTGCAGTGGAACCTAAAGATACTTATAAAACTACTTTTGTCTTGCCAGTTTTAGATAGGTATTATGAGTGGAAGGTTATGCCTTTTGGATCGAAAAATGCTCCCTTTGAATTTCAAAAAAGGATGGATGGAATCTTTGGCCATACTAAGCATTTTTCTATCTATATTGATGATATATTAGTTCTTTCAAAAGATTTAAACAATCATATTATACATTTGAAAGAATTTGTTGATCTTTGTAACCAGAATGGGTTGGTTTTAAGTGATAAGAAAATGGAGATAGGGAAGACAAAGATTGAATTCCTTGGGTTAAATATATGTCAAAATAATATTTCATTACAACCCCATATTTTATAGTCTTTAGAAAGATTCCCAGATGAAATAAAAGACAAAACCCAATTAAAGAGATTCCTTAGATCTTTGAATTACTGCTCTCCATTCTATAAAGATCAGGCTAGAGATAGGAAAATATTACAAAAAAGGTTAAGAAAAGTCTCAAGCCCATGGATTACTGAAATGACACAGGCACTCAAAATAATCAAGGAAAAAGTTAAAGGACTACCAAATCTCAAACTACCAAGAGAAGGTTTAATGATTTTGGAAAAAACTGCTTCAGATGAAGCATACAGTGGAATACTTTTGGAGAAAACTAAAGATGGAAGAGAAGTCTGCTATTACTACAATGGAACATGGAACCCAGCTCAAAATAATTACCATTATACTAAAAAGTAACTATTAGCAGCCAAACTATGCATGTTCAAACTAAGGATCTTTTTGCTCCCAAAGAAATTCCTCTTGAGGATAGATATGTTACATTTTGAATATATCATTAGAAAACCCCACACCCAACAAGTTGGAAACCAAATAATGACTAGATGGGCAATATGGTTTTCTAACTTTGAGTTTGATGTTCAATACAAGAAAGGAATGCTAAATTGTTTAGCTGATTTAATGTCCAGAGAAGGATCATAATGGTATTCTCATAAGTTTTGTACTAATCATGTTTTGATGTTTTAGGGTAATGAAGGACCTGATAATTTTGATTATGATACTGTTCTAGAAGATCTTAATCAAAAACAAGAAGAAATATTAAAAGAATGGATTCTTATCCCTGTTGAAACTTGAATCAAAGAAATTCTTGGGCTTGCTATTGAAAATATTTTGTCAAAATATTTCTTAGTTAATGCCTACAAGAACTTTCTTGATGCTGACAGAAGGAGATGGACTAGATTATGTGATATGGATAATAGAAATATCAGGGTACTCAGGGGACAATTGTCACATACAGAGCTTAGGCTGATCAAAAAAAGGCAATTTTCTATGGAGAAGTCTATATTTGTGTGAGCACCAATCTACTTACAAGAAGCTTTCATGATAGACCAGTTGATATACCATATGATCAATGGGAAAAGTTAACATGGGATCAATGACTTGAATATTATGAACCAACAAATTTAATCCCCTAGTTCAAGATTCTTGTCATCCATGAATAATTAGGTGTTTATGATACTAATATGTTATTCAAATTTATCAGTGATCACCTATATGATGAAATAGAATTTAAGTTTTGATTCAAATATTGTATATATAACCATGAAAAAAAGAAAATTAGATATACATTTCAAAGAAAGTTTTGTGAACTTCTAGAAGCTATTGATACCATAATAAGCAATGAATTTCTTGTAGAAAATCCCAGACACCCTGATAAAATTATAATATTGATCCCTAACCTTCATGAATCACATGCATACTCATGGGATGACTATGTATATGACACTTATCATAGGTATGAATATTTAGATGACATAAGCATTGACATGTCCGTTGAAATCCCTTATAGGAGTCCTTAATAGGAAGCATGGATGGGCCCTTTCAAGGTTTGTTCACTGTCCCTTAATACATTGATGCAGATGATTTAACTATAAATAAAATCTTAGAGTGTGATCTAAATCAAGGTGGAAAACAAGGATGCCAGTTCATACTTGATCATTACAACAAATTCCTTTGTTGAATATTCAAAATCAAGACAAAAAATTGCATAGTTGTAGTTTTTCAATAAATTTTTCCTTCATTTCAAAATGTTTCATTCTTAAGGTTTTTCAAGCACTTGCTCCATCAACTATTTTGATTTTGAATTTTTCACTGGCATTGATGTTTTTTAAGTGTTTATTGTACCACCTACCAACACTTACAAAAATTCAGTGCACACTCTTGTTGATAACACCCTGTCCTCTATAATTGATTAGGTGGACTAAGTGGACTACCAAGCTGATGATTTCATGAGACTACATAGGAAGGAGAATAGATTTATATTAGTTACATCATAATTAGATGTGGAACTAGAAAAGTATTTGCCATGTTCTTTAACCTTCTCTATCTATCCATCTCTTTGATTACTTTATCATACTCCCTCATCCTTTTCTTTTGCTTTTTCTTGTGCTCCTTCTCATGTTGTTCCCTTTGCCTTTGCTCTTCCTTTTCTTTCCTTTTTAACTCATTCTCAAATTATTTTTTCTCCTTGAAATACCTGTTAATTTATCTTAATGCTTACTTCTATTTTATTTTTTATTTTCTCTTGACCGTAATTTCCTCTATTTACTTATTTCTTGATGACTAAGCATTTATAAAAAGTGAAATGCAGTTAAGATTTAATACAACCTACTCAATCTCACTGCACCATTTTATGATCAACTCAAATTGTGCACAACCCTCTATATTGGTAGTATAAGGAAACTACCTAAACTTGAGCTTCTTGGAATTTATTTACTTTGACTAAATTTAGGTTATTCATTATTATTTGTTGCATTATCATCTATTTATACAATATTCATTGCATCATCACATTCATCAAAATCCTATGAAACTACATAGTAGTGCACCAACTCTTCATTAGGTAAAATTTCATGAAGGGATGGCATTGAAAGGCCCATATCTATATTGTAAAAATCTAAGTTAACACCTAGTTTAGCTGCCCATTCCTTGATCCAATCTGGTTGGCTTATTTATGAAGGTAGGATCAATCCCTCTCCAAGAACATTCTTAGACACATGATTTCCTTGACCAATTTATTGCATTTATCTTACATGGGTAACCTAGATGATACTACGTATAAATCATTGCACAATGCCATTTTCAATAGTTATATCTCCTTATTGAAGCTGAACAATTGTATCTATCTCATCCTCTCTATATCCAACTAACTGCATGATATTTTGAATTGCAGTCTCATCATATTCATCTATAACTTCACAAGATTCACTTGCTACCATGTCTTTTACAAGTACATGCTTGTTTAGTGGCCATATATCTATCCTCTTAAAACTTGGCTTTATATTTTATGCGTAAAGTGCATTTTTGAAAGATATGATGCCCAACTCAGACATGTTAATTTCAAGATTGTGATGTTGAGCCATCCACTTTGACCTTTCACATTTGAAATAATTTTTGAATGGGGATAAGACACTTACATCCAATGGCTGTAGCTTTTGGAAAGTATGGGCTGGGAAAGTAACAAGATTAATTGCTAAAATCCTAGCCTCTTCTACACTTGCAATTACTACCTGACTCCCATGGCCATCAAAAATCATCAAGTGCCTATTTGAAGGAGAAACTTCACTTGGCATGGTTCTCTTGAAATGGTGTATCAAATTGAGAAAACATTTCTTTTATCATCTAAGCATTATCTTGGGATACCATACATGTACTTGGTTCCCAATGTGCAATGTATTTTTTGAGTTATCTTTTTCCCTTGAAATGATAAAATCTAGGATTGATTTAGCCTATTGCATCAAAAAAATCAATAATTATGATCCATTCCCTGATCTTTAGAATGATGTGATGAATACTTCGACATCCTTTTTTTCCATGATGTGCATACCAGTATTCTTTCCAACCTATAGTCTAATTTCTTAATAGTTCTAAATTCTATAAGGTCCATACTAGTTAGCTTCATAAACCCTCTCCAAGTTATTTTAAAATTCATCTATAATGTAAGGCCTTAGTTGGAATTCTCTGTCTCTATCCAAGCCTTCTACCAATCTAATGGACAAGTTTGGGTGCCTCTTCTTAAATCTACCCACCAAGACTCGTCGGTCATTACATCCTTCAAAAGGTTGGGATTATTTTGACATATGTGGGATACATGTGACCTAAGTTATATAGTTTCTAGTCCATGTCCAAGTTATGCCATATCTTTGCACCATTTAACAATCTCAAGTTCTTCCTACTCTGATAAAATGGTTGGTGGGCCTTTATTTTTTATAGTTGTAATACCCAACAATTAGTAGGTGAGTGTGGCTATAGGGATTCCCAAATTTTTTCTATGGATCGAATGGAATACCCATTATTTTCAACATCCCTCATAACATTCTCCATTTTAGTTACAATCCACTGATTATGGATGCATACCTTTTTACTTGATAAAGGACCTTTTTTCATGTGTGTAGTAGTGTGAGCTTTTTTATGTAAATTTATAGCTTTTTCACCTCCTGAATTTGTAGCATCCAATATTCTTCCTCTTTTCATATTCAACCATGTCTTGAAAAAATTTCTCCTTCTCTTTGAAAATTTCATTCTATTAGAACCATAAAATATTAAAAAGTTAATAACATGCATTATAAATTGATAAAATGTTACCATACATAAAGAAGCCACTACCTTACACTACCATTAAAGCTTGTAAGTCAAAATAACTCAATTTGAACGCTTCACAGAATGACTGCATTGAAATTATCTACAATTAAAGAATATGAAGAATGATGGAAAGGGAACAAACAAAGTTATTTAAATGATTTGGGGGGTCATAGCCTTAGTAACCAACAATAAGCAGTCCTATAATGGTTGCTTCTCTTCCCATCATTTCATCTCCTAAACTATTCATCTCTTCTTCCATTCAACAATAATGTGCATGTAATTTGATGTCCAGATGTAGATGAAGAGGGTTGAAGGTATGATAAGGTAGGTGTCAAATGGCTCAATGATTGACAAATTGAATCTGAGATACTAGGTAATAACTGTAGGTTGGTGAGACACTAATGCCTTATCATCTTAAACTAAGTGCATTCATTCTATGGGTTGTACACTATTAACCATAGTTTCAATTCCAAAATTTTGGTACCTACTTTTATTTATTTTGGTGATGTTACCATCATCACTCAGTTGGACCTCCAAAATGACACTATAATGACCCCTTACACAACAATAAAAATCATGTGTCCAAATTGCTTCATCAGATGTTTAAAATCTATAATAAAAAATTAGATGCATTAAGCTATTCATCAAAGTCAATTTTAATTATGAGGAATATATATACGAGGAAGATATTTTATTTTAATTATGAGAAAGATCATTCAAATTAGAGATAGTTACAAGGTCCTCTTTAAGAATGGAGTTAATAAATAGAGATTTTAATTTTTTACCTAAGGGGAAACCTCAAAGTATAATTATCCACTCTTTCTCTGATTTATCTCTTTAATTGGGGTAAATTTTATCCAAGGGTTGATATTTCCAAGAGTACCTAATAAATAATCCATGTGTCATCCTGAAACAAATCCCATTCCTCATTTCTCACACTCCATTTTCACCCTTTCCAAATAATTTTCCTCCTATCAACCAAACAAATTTAGAAAAATGAGTCACAATGTAGCGAATTTATAATGAAATTACATAAATGTTCATAATAATGGAATATCTCAAAGAATTAGGAGCATAATAATTATACCCACAATAATAATTGACAAAAGATTAGAATACATCATAATAATGACTAAGCTATTTCAAGGTGGAAACCTCCTAAACAATGCAATACAAATAGAATTATCAATATTATGATCGAATACTAACTAACCGCTACCTCCTATGTATACTCTACTTAGCCATGGTTATTCCATAGTCTGAACATACTAATACAATAGATAAATTCAATAAGATAATATGAAAGGTATGTAAACCACAAGTTAGCCACATATATCTCTAGAGCATTATAGGTTAAGAGCATATCATGCCCTCACCCTTAAAAAAATATTTCCCTCAAAGTTGAATCAACTTTGGATGTTTCTATAGGAAAGATTCATCCTCCCATGTTGCATCTTCATGATTTAAACTCTTCCATTTGATCAAATACTCCTTAAGCTCTATTGTTTTTATCCTTTTATGACTGTTTGAAGGATCTCCTTAGGTTCCAAAATGACTTTTCCTTCTTATTTTAATTTACGTAACTTAGTCTAGGTATAAATCCTCTATTCCAAGAACATTTTTAGGCAAAACACAAGAAATATAAGATGAATGTGAGTGGATTGGGGTATCTCTAGCTTGTATGACACATTACTAATTTTATGTACAATATGATAATGGCCATAATTATTAGGAGAAAGTTTTTAAATCATTTTTATGTTACTTCAAAGATGTACTTATATAGATACAAAAAAACAAGGACCCAATCACTGATATCAAAATGCTTCTCACTATTATGTTGATAAGCTTGTTACTTCATTCTATTTTATGTTATTGCTAAATGCTCCCTTATACCAGCTAGTACCTCTTGTTGATGTTAAAATGTGTTCATAAATAGTTTGAACCTTGGTTTACACCATCAAGGATGAGGTGATGGATGGGGGTGATATCCATAAATTTACATGAAGGCAAACATTTTAGAAGATGTATGAAAGGAAGTGTTGTACCACCATTCTGATGGTGGGATCTAATAGACCCAACATTCTTATTTATCTGATGAAAAAAATTAAGATACCATTATAGGAGTTTTTGACAACCTCTCTTTTCCCATCAGATTGAGGATGGTAAGATGAGATATGACCCAAATGAGTAGCCAAACTTGTAAAAAACTTAGTTTAAAATTTATTGGTGATTATATGATCATGATTAGTTACCATGTTTCTTGGGATGCCATGTAGCTTTTGAATTATATTTAGAAAATCATTAGCTAATGTACTATCTAGAAATGGTTATGATAAGGAATAAAAATGATCATATTTTTTGACCTTGTAGACAACTAACATTTTGACATTTTTACCTTTAGATTTTGGTAACCCTATAATGAAATCCATGAAAACCTCCTTGCACCACTAGATATGAAGGGACAAGGGCTATAAAAGACCTGGTGTTTTAATTATTTCCCATTTATTTTGTTGACAAACCATGTGTTCTACCACAAATTTATGTATGTCCCCATTTAGTCCTTTTGAAAATAAATATCACTTAATGTGATAACATGTCAATAAAAATGATGAAATCCCCTTATTGGAGATGCATGAAGCTTCCAACGATCTTGTGTTTGAGGATACTATCCTTACATAGGTAAAATCTATCTTTATACCATAATGTGTTTCATTTCCACTAAAAATTGTTAAAAACACCCAAACCATGTTGAATATTCTGAATCAGGTTCTGTGTATCCATGTCATGCTTTGATTTTGGTCTTGTTTGTTCTTACCAATCTAATTTCTAGATATTAATTATACATAACAGTAACTCAACTAATTACTCCCTCCTAGAAAGTGCATATGCTACCACATTATCAGTCTCCCTATGGCCATCCCACTTTTCAATGCTATCATTACCACTTCACCTTCATTAGTATCTACAAGATCCACTATTTAATAAAAATATCAAAGTGTTTAATAAGTAAATACATTTTAATAACAAAAACAACATTATATTATCTCCCCTTGTCCCCAAATAATGACACTTAGTCTATATTTTTTTAATTACTTCACCTGTTCTTATTTTCCCCATTATAATTCATACAAACTTCACATAAAAAAAGCCTATAGATACCATCACATCACCTTTGGAAGAACTTATTGGTGTTTCAATAAAGGAATTATTTATCATACCCACACATACTTTAAATCACTAGAATCTCTTCCCACTACTCCACTTACATCTCTCATTTCCTCTCCCAAACCTATCCCTTCATTGCAATTGATCATAAATTCTCCCATAATCACTTCCATCTCATCCATTCCACAAAATTTACCTCCATCCTCTACATCCTTATAAATGGTTGAGTAGGGAGAATATACTCAAAGTGATTGGATTGATAATGTGTATTCAATGAAGGCTTTCTATTTGAAATCATAATTCAAGATAAACTAGAGATAATTTTGAAAATTGAAAATACTAATAGTAGGTTAAAGATAACAAAATATTTAAAATTCATTCAAAATTATAGTCTCACAGTGTGTGAGAAAGAATAATAATTATTTTATCTAACTAAGAAAAGAAAGAGACCAACCAGAAGAAGGGCTGAAACCCTTGATTATTCAAGTAGCGATGAAGACCTCCAAGAAGACCTAGAATCAGTGATAATATATTCAAATCAAAATTCAAAAAAGATAATCAAAGAAATGAAAAATAAAGTTAAAATATTAGAATTGGAAGTGACGATTAAAATCTTGAAAAATTTAGTAAATGAGGTTGATCATTATTTAAATAAATTATTCATTACTTTGACTATAATTCATGAATCTAGGACAAGGAATGAATTATTATCAGTTAATATCTAGGGTTATTTGCAGAGATTGTATAACTTTGAAGAAGCTTGACGTAATATCCCATGTGGTGAACACATGCTTGATTTTTAACCTTTAGATCATGACAATGTCAGAGATTAACATGGATCAATGTTTCTTGGACAACATATGAACTTATTTATAAGATAATTCAATTAATTTTAATATGAAAATGACACCACTTAACAACTATATGCAAGATATCAAATTATGAGGCAGGCTAATATGCCTCAATTGTTCACTAAAAATAGTAGTTTAATAACTAACACTAAATTCATAGTATTTATTAAATATTTGTGTTATCATATTTTAATACTATGTTCCACTTGGTAAACAAAGAATATTTAAAAAATTAATTCAAAAATAAATCTTAAAAATTACTTAATATTTTAAAAAAATATAAAAATGTAAATCCATTGTATTTGTATATAATAGCTAAAACACATACATTTTAATAATATTAACCACCTAAAATTATTTTATTTTGGGGATATTGGAAGTGTATATGACCTATTTATGCCAAAAAGTGAAACATGCCATTGAGTTTTGAGCAATTGCCAAAAATGGTATAAGCTAACACAATAGGTGGCCAAAATGACATGAAAAGATGGTCTAAATGTGCAATTAGAAGAATAAAATGGCCCCCAAAGGGGTTTGTGAGATGTTTGGTTCCATTGGATGTGCCAAAATTTAAATTAGGATTACAAAGTTGGTTAGTTCATGCATTAATAAGGAAAAATAAAAATTAACATAAAGAACCTAACATGTTAATCCCACTCCCTCGAGGGGTGGTTTAAATGAAATCAAGAAACTAATGAGGAAAGCAAGACAAACAATACCCTCCCAAAGTGGATTTCCTTTAAAGATGGTCCATAAACATGTGTGTGCCCAAATTTAGTGCTCCAAGTCTTTGTCAATATAGTTGGGCAAGTGCCTCTAACATATCTTCTAGCACCAATGGATTAGGATCCTTGATTGATCAATTTGGAGGAATTAGTGAAGATCTTCTAGAAACATTTGTTTATAGTTATTTTTCACTAAAAGCTTCTTTTTTGTCTATGGTGGCTCATGTAGTTATACTCTTCTAGAAATGTTGAGAATCAAGATCAAGATGTGTGGCCAAGGACTAATTCAATTTTGGAGGACAAAAAAATTAATATTTTGGAATAAGAGAGAATTAATGAGGCATGGGTGACCTTACCTGATATTTATATCTACTAATGCCTGGTGCTTGACACCCTTTCAATGATGTTATGGATGATGTCATGGCCCATATATTTTAATTTATACATTTTTAATAATAGATATTCAATAACTTTCCATGGATTTTCTATTTAATATCTTAATCTGATTTGATTTTCTTAATTATTTTACTTATGGTTGAAAATGTTAATTTTCTTGGTAATAATTTGACTAGAGTTGAATCAAAGGAAGATAATAGTTACAAATGATGCATTACCCCATTCAAGATTACATAGGCACAAATATGCACTTATACAAGATGTGTGCAAATGAATTAGAGTGTTTAAATGGTCTAGAATGTTAATTTACTTGGTCACAAGCTTGATGCAAAGTAAATTTAAAGAAGATAATGATTGCATAAAATGCATTACCCCATTTAGGGATACATGAGCACAAATCAACACCGGCATGTGACATGTGTAGACAAATTAAAACATTTCAGTGATTTGGTTCAAATTGTGCGTTGTTTTATAATGTCATTCATATTTGTAATTTTAGCATAATAGTGATAAGAATTGGATGTCTACACTTGGACAATAACATTACAAGTGGATAGTGGTGAGGTGTAGTGTTATCCATAGGGAGTGTTGGTTTTTGGTAGTTAATAGAGACTTGGGATTTATGGGTTAGCTTCTCCTTCACCTATTTACTCTACGAACTATGTAGGAGATTATAGTCTAATGCAAGTACCACTATGTAACTCTTTCTTTACTTAAAGCCCTAGCTTAATCACATATGAAGATGAATGCAATCACAAAATAAGAAGGGATTATCGATTGATTTTATTTTGTTCTGCATATTAATATGTTTCGAGGAGAGCCAACAGAAGAAAGAAAATCTCTTCCAAGAGAAGATGAGTTAAAAATCTCAACTACTTTAGAAAAAGAATAAAATGGGGTAGATGTCAAATAAAATGTTTTAGGAAATATGAGAAGATTTTCCCTAAGGAAATTATATGTAAAATTCACATTTGATGGCCAATTTGTTATGCAACATGACCCAATAGAAGCAGTAGGTAGGGGAAAACATAACTCTACTACATGAAGGTAACTAAAATGGTGTAATTCAGCCTTAACTGAGTTGGGAAAAAATATTGATGAAATTTATATGGAAATTTCTCAAATGAGAAGATTTCTAGATCAAAATGTAGGAACACTGGTTAAGAAACCATTGGCTCAAACACAGGACCTAGCTCCACTAGTCAATACTAGTGACAGGATTCAAGGTGAGATAAATGTAGCCAAAACTAGCCTAGTTGAGTTAAATAAAGGTGAAGATAAACAAATAGTAATGTTAGATGAAGCCACTGGCATAGTAAAACATCTTGAAGAAGTCCTTTCGAAGCAAAAGCTAGATCTCTCTCTTGAGATTACTAATCTTGAAGAAATAAAGGAAGATCTAAAGAAGCTAATTATGACAAATACACATGGCTATGATATGCTTAAATTTATCCACACAGGAATGGTGGACCTTTTAAGTGTTAATACTAGTACAAATTTTCAAACCAAAAAATGGACATTAGCCTTAAACAAATAGAAAATGTTATCATAAAAATAAATGATCATAGAGTGTTAGAGCAGAAGAAACTAAAAAGAAAATTCAAGAAATGGTTGATACCTTAGTAGGATCATCCTCACTTATTTTGACTCAAATATATGAATTGCAAGAAAACATGAAAAGGTCTTATAAAATAAACCCTCTGAGTATGGTAAAAATAGGCTTGAAAGGCTTAATAAAAATTCTAAAATTTTCAAAGAATTGGTTAAGCTGTTTGAAGATATAAACTAGAAAATGAACATTGAAGAAAATCTCACTACCACCTACCTATATTTCAATGAACTTAGTGAATTATATTGGAACCTTAATAATATAAAAGTCTTATATCCCTTGGATGCTTTACAGAATTGGACTGAGTCCCTGCTCACCAGTCTTAGAGGTGTGCAAGAGGAAAATGTTGTACTTATCGGTACACCTATATGGTTGGAAAAAGTATACTCCTACAACACTGAGTCATCCAACTTGTCTATAGTTACACCTAGGATTAGAACAGCCTTTCACCAAGGAAATTTTGGTAGTGTTGAAGCCCTTGATCAGGATATCTAATGAAATTAAGGAAGACACCCAGATGATCTAACTCAGGCTCCTATACTTCCATATTAACTCAATATTGATGGTTGGTGTGGAGTAGGTAATGATATAAGATATATAATCTAGAGTCTAACCGAAAGGATCCATGGATGGGAAAAAACTCAACAACTTGTATTTGGGATTACTAAGGAAGAAGGCATGGACCTTATAATTGATAACCAAGATGGTAGCATAAAAGGATGGTGGTTATCCCTTACAGAAGACCAAAGGGTTGTGGCAGGATCCATGATAGCTGACTTTGATGAAGTAGTTATCTATGAGTATGCTGGAGAGATGGTAAATGCTGATGCTATTGAATACAATAAATTATTTAGGATGAAGCTTTATAACATGAAATAATGGGATAGATTCAAGTGTGATTTTTATCTTTTGGCAAGAAAAATAAAACATATCCAAAATATTGAAACTAAACACATGTTTATTAATGCACTTCCTAATGAAATCTTAAATAGAGTATTGGCCTACATAGCAACTAAAAAGGAAGCCACAACTGGAGAAAAATACATAGTTGCAAAAATGACCTTAGGTTAAATTATCCAATCTATAGAAGAATATCTTTACAATCAATGTAAGGATAAAGCCATAGCCAAACTGCTTAAAAACCAAATGAAAACCATTGATAATAGTATCTGCAAATGTAGTGGATATAGTGCACTAGGCTATTATGGTTTTGAGAATTCTCATTGTAAATGCCACAAAGAAAAGAGTAGATCCTAAAATTGGAAAATTGGAGACAAGTCCAAGTATAAGAGGAGGTTCTCTAAAAGAAAAACTTATGTTAAGCCAAAAAGAACCATCTCAGAAAAATAACCTATAAAATGTTATATTTGTGGTCAAGAAGGTCATATAGCTCCTAAGTTCCCAAATAAGAAAAGGTATCCTAAAAATATGAAAAATATTAGAGCTATACTTCCTAATGAAGAAATGCAAGCTATTTATGAATTTAACTCAGATGATGATGTCTATTCAATACCCACTAAAAATGATATTTCTTCTAGTGAAAATGAAATCAAGTAAATCAATTTGAAGAACTATCTTCTTCTGATAACTCTGAGACTAAACTCTACTATTGTAATATGATGTCTGGATTTGATCTCGAATCCTAGATGCAACATCCTAAATATCTACTCCAGAACCATAAGCTCCCTCTTCATCTCATCCCTATCTATCAAGATGAGCTTACCCAATTATGCAGCATATATGGTGATCCTAAGGGAAAAACATTACAACAGGTTGACTTTCATGACAACCCAATGCTATATGTACAACAAGAATAGAATAGAAAACAAAAATCCAAGCCTAAGAATCCAAGCACAAAGATCTTGATAAGATACCAAAAGCCTCCCATTGAAATCTTCAGAGCTATAAAATCAAAAATAGAATCTGCTCTTAATATATTAATAAATTAATAAAAATTTCTAAAGATTTTATAGAGGAAAATATCCCTAAATAAGTTCCTCCTAACCAAGGATGTTTCTATGCTGGAGGAAAAAAAGAAACCATTATCTCAGTAAACATCATTGATTTAAATAATGGCTTATTGACCTAAGATTGTTTAATCGATACTAGAGCAAATATGAGTATTGAAAATCATGGAGCTATCATAGAGTACCTGTGGCAAGATGCTTCATTATATTTTATTGCTGTCAATGGGTCAAGGACTACTATAAATAAAGTTGCTCCTAGGGTACTACTTGAAGCAAATGGCATTAATGCATATGTAAAATTATAGATGTTTGAAAAGATGTCGACATATATTATTTTAGGAATGAACTTCTTGAATCAATTTATGCCTTATACTATTCACAAAAATTAATTATCTTTAATATTCTTTGGTAATGAACACCAAATTCCTAGAAAAACTTATGCAACTATAAGAATTGCCACAAGACCCCATGAAGAAGAAGACATAAAACTATAGATGAAGATTTATAGGACAATACAAGATTTTGAAAAGAGGAGATATCCTGAATACTGTCGTAACAAAGATCAAAGGATTTTGTGATAATGATCCCAGAAGGTTTTGGGATAAGTGTAAACATACTGTTTCTCTTGATCTAAAACCTGGCATTGATCATACCCGAGGTATCAAATCCAAAACCATCCCTTTCTCCCCTTCTAAAGTCAAAATAGGAGAAGAAGATATCAAATAATTATTGAAGAAGGATTTGATATAGAAAAGACATAGTGAATGGGCTTCTCCTGCATTCTGTGTGAATAAACACTCAGATCAAAAAAGAGGGAAAATGAGACTGGTAATAAATTATAAAAAGCTCAATGATTAGGTTATACCTGTTAGGCATTCAATTCCTAACAAGATTGTTCTTATCAACAAGTTGAAGGAATGTTGGATTTTTTCTAAGTTTGATTTGAAAAGTGGATTTTGGCAAATTGCATTAGAACCTAAAGATACTTATAAAACTACATTTGTCTTGCCAATCTTAGATAGGCATTATGAGTGGAAGGTTATGCCTTTTGACCTAAAAAATGCTCCCTTTGAATTTCAAAAAAGGATGGATGGAATATTTGGCCATGCTAAGCTTTTTGCTATATATATTTATGATATATTAGTTCTTTCAAAAGATTTAAATAGTCATCATATATATTTGAAAGAATTTTCTGATCTTTATAACCAAAATGGGTTGGTTTTAAGTGATAAGAAAATGGAGATAGGCAAGACAGAGATTGAATTTTTTGGGTTAAATATATGTCAAAATAAGATTGCATTACAACCCCATATTTTTCAATCTTTAGAAAAATTCCTAGATGAAATAAAAGACAAAACCCAATTACAGAGATTCTTTGGATCTCTAAATTACTGCTCTCCATTCTATAAAGATCAGACCAAAGATAGGAAAATATTTTAGAAAAGGTTAAGAAAAGACTCAAGCCCATGGACTACATAAATGACATAGGCAATCAAAAGAATCAAGGAAAATGTTAAAGGACTACCAAATCTCAAACTGACATGAGAAGGTTTAATGATTTTGGAAATAGATGATTCATATGAAGCATACATTGGAATACTTCTAGAGAAAACTAAAGATGGTAGAGAATAAGTCTACTATTATTGTAGTGGAACATGGAACCCATCTCAAAAGAATTAAAATTCCACTAAAAAAGAACTATTAGCAGCCTAACTATGCATGTTCAAATTAGGGGTCTTTTTGCTCCCAAAGAAATTCCTCTTGGAGATAGATCTATTAAAGTTTGAATCTATCATTAGAAAACCCCATACCCAAAAATTTGGAAACCAAATAATGACTAGATGGGTAATATGGTTTTATAACTTTGAGTTTGATGTTCAATACAAGAAAGGAACTACTAATTATTTAGCTGATTTGATGTCTAGAGAAGGATCAAAATGGTATTCTCATAATTATTGTACTAATCATGTTTGGATGTTTCAGGGTAATGAACGACCTAATAATTTTTATTATGATACTAATCTAGAAGATCTTACTCAATAATAAAAAGAAATAATGAAAGAATGGATTATTATCCCTGCAGAAACTCTAATCAAAGAACTTCCTGGGCTTACTATTGAAAAGATTTTGTCAAAATATTTATTAGTTAATGTCTACATGAACTTTCTTGATGCTAATAAAAGGAGATGGATTAGATTCTATGATATGGATCACAAAAATATTAGGATACTTGAGGGATAATTTTCACTTACAGAGTTTAGGATGATCAAAGCATAGGCAATTTTCTATCAAGAAGTCTATATTTGTATGAGCACCAATCTACTTACAAGAAGATTTCATGACATACCATTTAATATACCATATGATCAATGGGAAAATTTAACATGGGATCAATGGATTGAAGAATATGCACCAACAACTTTAAGCCCTTGGTTCAACATTCTTGTCATACATGAAGAATCAGGTGTTTATGATACTAATATGTTGTTCAAATTTACTGGTGATCACCTATATGATGAAATAAAATTTAAGTTTTACTTCAAAGATTTTATATATAACCATGAGAACAAGAAAATTAGATATACATTTCAAAAAATGTTTTATGAACTTCTAGAAGATACTGATACCATATTAAGCAATGAATTTCTTGTGGCAAATCCTAGGCACCTTGATAAAATTGAAAGATTGATCCTTGACCTTCATGAATCACATGCATACTCCTGGGATGACTATGTCTATGAAACTTATGATAGGTATGAAGATTCAGATGACATAAGCATTGACATGTTTGTTGAAAGCCGTTATGGGAGTCCCTAGCAGGAAGCATGGATGGGCCCTTTCAAGGTTTGTTCACTAGCAGATGATTTTACTATGAAAGCAAATCCTGGAGTGTGATCTAGCTAATCACACCATGTGACCCATGGTAAGGTCTTGTCATGGATAGTAGAGTGGGCATATCCTCTACTATTTACAACTGCAAGATGCTATTTGCTTTTTATAAAAGTTTTGATTCAATAGGAGCATGTGCTCGTATTACTCCATGATTTGAGTAGGGAATCCCAATAAAGTAGGAAGTAGCACATGTGGTGGGTGTGTCTTGTTATCCTCTTATATTTTATTAGATACTCCCTGAGTAGTATGCCTTTTGGCGTGACATGACCAAAACATCTTTGCTTTTGCCACTTTGCCTAGTTGGATGAGGCTATCATCTAACAAACCTAGGTTTTTGGTTATTTATAGCTGGTTACTCCTTGAACCAGTGGAAAAGCTCTCCCAATTATTTATTTAAGAAGAGTTTAGGGTTCATTCACTACCATCGAATGCTTAGAGTAAAAGGAGAGTGCTCAATAAGTATTTGAGTTCTGCAAGTCTTCGAATAGGTCTGTTAGGTATTGGTTCAGACAGCTACCTAGCTCAGGGTCATATAGTTTCAAAACTATTTGGTATTCAGGATGAAGCTTTATAATATGAAATATTGGGATAGATTAAAGTGTGATTTTTCTCTTTTGGAAAGAAAAATAAAAAATAGAGCCAAAATACTGAAACTAAACACATGTTTATTAATGCACTTCCTAGCAAAATCTCAGATGGAATATTGGCCTACATAGCAACTAAAAAGGAAGAAATGACTGGAGAAAAAGCCAAAGTTTCAAAAATGACCTTAGGTCAAATTATCTAGACTATAGAAGAATATCTTTACAATTAATGTAAGGATAAAGCTATGGCCAAACTGCTTAACAAATAAATGAAAACCATTGATAATAATATCTGCAAACATAGTGCACTAGGCTATTATGGTTTTGAGAATTGTCATTGTAAATTCCACAAAGAAAAGAGCAAATCCCAAAAATGGAAAACTAGAGACAAGCCCATGTATAAGAGGAGGTTCTCTAAAAGAAAAACTTATGTTAAGACAAAAAGAACCATCTCAAGAAAATGACCTATAAAATGTTATATCTGTGGTCAAAGAGGTCATATAGATCCTAAGTGCCCAAATAAGAAAAGGTATCCTACAAATATGAAAAAGATTAGAGCTATACTTCCTAATGAAGAAATGCAAGTTATTTATAAATTCAACTTAGATGATGATGTTTATTCAATACCCACTGAAAATGATATTTCTTCTAGTGAAAATGAAAATCAAGTAAATTAATTTGAAGAATTATCTTCTTCTGATAACTCTGAGACTGAACTCTACTATTGTACTATGATGTCTGGATTTGATCCTGAAGCTCAGATACAACATCTAGAATATCTAATCTAGAATTGTAAGCTCCCTCTTCATCTCACCCCTCTCTATTAAGATAAGCTTACCCAATTATGCAACATGTATGGTGATCCTAGGGGGAAAACATTGCAATAGGTTGACTTTTATGACAACCCAATGCTATATGCACAACAATAATGGAATAGAAAACAAAAAGCTAAGCCTAAGAATCCAAGCATAAAGAGCCTGATGAGATACCAAAAGCCTATTGTTGAAATCCTTAGAGCTATAAAATCAAAAATAGAATCTGCTTCTTAAGATATTAATGAATTGATAATTTTTTGTGAAGATTTTATAGAGGAAAATAGCCCTGAAGAAGTTCCTCCTAACCAAGGATGTTTCTCTACTGGATAACAAAAAGAAATCATTATCTCAGTAAACATCATTGATTCAAACAATAGCTTATTGACATGAGATTGTTTAATCGATACTAGAGAAAATATGAGTATTTCAAATCATGGAGCTATCCCAGAGTAGTTGTGGCAAGATGCTTCATTAGATTTTGTTGCTATCAATGAGTCAATGACTACTATAAATAAAGTTTCTCTTAGGGTACTACTTGAAGCAAATGGCATTAAGGCATATGTAAAATTATGGATGTTTGATAAGATGTTGACAGATATTATTTTAAGAATGAACTTCCTAAATTAATTTATGCCTTATATTGTTCACATCAAATACTTGTCTTTAAGCTTCTTTGGTAATGAACACCAAATTCCTAGAAAAACCCATGTAACTGTAAGAATTTCCACAAGACCCCATGAAGAAGAAGATAGAAAACTACATATGAAGATTTATAGGACAATACAAGATTTGAAAAGAGAAGAGATATCCTAAATACTATCATAACAAATATCAAAGGATTTTATGAAAATGATCCTAGAAGGTTTTTGGGATAATTGTAAACATACTGTTTCTCTTGATCTAAAACTTGGAATTGATCATACCTGAGGTTTCAAATCCAACACTATCCCTTTCTCCCCTTCTCAAGTAAAAATAGGAGAAGAAGAGATCAAAGAATTATTGAAGAAGGATTTGATACAGAAAATCCATAGTGAATGGACTTCTCCTACAGTCTATGTGAATAAACACTCAGAACAAAAAAGAAGGAAAATGAGATTGGTAATAAATTATAAAAATCTCAATGATTGGCTTATACCTATTAGGCATCGAATTCTTAACAAGACTGTTCTTATCAACAAGCTGGAGGAATGTTGCATTTTTTCTAAGTTTGATTTGAATAGTGGATTTTGGCAAATTGCAATAAAACCTAAAGATACTTATAAAATTGTTTTTGTCTTGCCAGTCTTAGATAGGCATTGTGAGTGGAAGGTTATGCCTTTTGACCTGAAAAATGCTCCCTCTAAATTTCAAAAAAGGATGGATGGAATCTTTGGCCATGCTAAGAATTTTGCTATCTATATTGATGATATATTAATTCTTTCAAAACATTTAAGTAGTCATCTTATACATTTGAAAGAATTTATTGATCTTTTAAACTAGAATGGGTTGGTTTTAAGTGATAAGAAAATGGAGATAGGCAAGACATAGATTGAATTTCTTGGGTTAAATATATGTCAAAATAATATTGCATTACAACCCCATAGGAAAATGTACCTGAAGAATGCTCAAGTTGAATGGATAAGGACATATCTCATCAAACTTGTATTTTTTGATTTGATTTCCCATTTCAAGCCTTGTAAATATATCTTTCATTAAATTCCACTCTTGCATATTTAGTGTGTTTGTTGGTGGAAGGTAGTTTTACTATGTGGTCCTACTAGGGATATGGATTCTTTGCCCAAAATTTTGATTTTGGTTCATCCTTGAGTGTGAATAATTATGAAATTATTAGTTAAAAGGATTTTATTGCTGATCCCTAAGTACTTGATATTGGTTCACATGAATCTATTGTTATGAACCATATGAACAATATTAGTTTTATGGTATTTTTTGTTGGTTTACTAGGGGGAATTTTCATTACTGGTTTACAATGGGAGATTATTGTGGTTGTGAATGAGAATAACTTGGTAAAGTGTTGTGTAAAATAGCCACAACTTGTGTTGATAATGGGTCTTTAGCAATGTGCTATTGTGACTAGGTAGGGGCCTCCTGATTGTTAAAGAAAGTGTGCTTCTTATCAAGTGGAACCTGATATGAAGTATCTATGGGTTTATTTAATTAATGAGAATCCACAAGGTCTATAGTAGATGTAGGATTAGCTAGGTCTTGTTATGTTTATTCTAATGGTTGTTCTAGCTCCATGAATGCAATATTATCGAATGAAATGGAAGCCAAATAAGTTATTTAGTTTATGATGAGTTGTTCAACATACCATTGACTATTTTATTTTACTTTAGTCATAAAATCTTAATCAGTTGGGTAGGAGTTCACAAGTGGGCTTTTCCCTTTGATAAAATAAGAAATTTTTGGTTTTTTGATATGAGTAAGAGGTTTTTGTAGTGGTTACTCTTCTACTCAATTTTTTTTATGAAAATACTCCATTGGAAAATCAAGTGGAAGTCTAGCCTCTTATTCTATCAACCTTAGGAGAGATTCATCTTTGTCCTCTATAAGTTGGTGTTGAAACTAACCTTACTCAGATTCTACCATAGTTGGGACATAATCAAACATGATAACGTGTTCTTCCCCATCATAAAAATTCTCTTCCTTGAAACTACGTCTATAAGAGACCCCACTACGAGTATACCTTTACATGTTTGAAAATGATTCTCTACATTTGTGAAGTATTTCAAAGTTTGATTTGAAAATGTCAAAAGGTATTTGGATGCTAAGATAAAATAGATACAAGGTGGTTTCAAGTCTATAATTAGAAATGATATGGTGTGGTGCTTCATAATTAGAGTAAGAAAAAGAAGTCCTGAGAATACTCAACCTTGGTTGGTCAAAATCAACAATTAGATGAAAGTAGAACAACCTTGGAGCTTAGGGTGTAGGCTAGCACAAGAAAACCTAAGTTTGAATTATGTTAGGATTGTGAATATATAAACATGGCCATGGGGTTCGTGATCAAAAAATTAGAATAAGGATTGAGTGATCCAAGAAGCTTATGATGTAGGCTAACACAATAAATCCTATGTATATAAACAAAAATAAATGGGAAGCACAATGGTACCTAATAAAAAATAAATTCAAATGGTTAAATAACTTAGAGAGTGAGTGAACACAAGATAACCCACATTCTAATACAAATAAAATGAGTAGTGTCTAGATAAGGTTTTCAAACCAAACAAAAACTTTCATCTAGGTTACTCAAGCCAAGCATAAAATGTGAACTACCTAAGCCCAAGTTGTAGGCAAGACTCAGTCTTAGACCAATTGTGTTTTGAGTTAGAATTTAGAAAGGTAAAATTTCAAAATTTGGATTGAAGGACCTTAGATATCCAAGTGATAAATAGTCTAGGCCTAAATGGACAATGTAGCAACACTTTTTGCAAACACAAGCACAAATGGTTTGATTCATTTTGAACAAGGTAAATTATTTTGAATAAATTTGACCAGTGTAATGCCTTTTTATTAAAATAGTGTTTAACATGTTTTTTATTTTGGACATGCTTTGGTTTTTTTTTCACCATGGCACAAATACACAAATAGTTTTAGACTCAAAAATTTATGCAAGTAAAAAAGAATAAGAAAACTCTGAAGTGGATGTCCTTCCCTAGAAACTAATAAGGTTGCTTTGTATCATTGGATTTTATTGATATACTCCTTCTTGAGAGGAAATAAGTTGTTAATATAAAAATTAAATGTGCATGAAAAGTAGGTTTGTTTAGATACCTTCTTATTTCAATAAATCATATGGTGACATGGAATTTTGGGCTACTCACGCTGCACCAATTATACTTTGTGGTAAATGGGGTTTGTCTAAAAACTATAAGTTTTGATCAATCTAGATGGTTCTATATGTGTGGTTAACACTATGGTACAACATGTAATTTGGATCTAAGCTAATATACTTGTTGTAAAAAGGTCTTGTCATTTTTACAACTACTACATCTATCATATTGCTTAGTAGATTAGGCCATTATTCTGAGACAAATATCACTAACGGAGTTAGTTTAACTACTCAAACTAACATCAAAATGAGTCACACATAAATTTTTATATTACACCATGGAGTGGGGCTAGAATGCTGCTGAGAGATGAAATATTGGGTCAATAATCCCCTAAAGAACTTGTGGGGAGGTGATGAACTCCTGCCCACAAGCCAAGATGCAAAAAAAAGGTCATTTTAGGATCACCCAAGTCACTCAAATCTTGGGGAGTGACTTTGTGAAATTCCCTCTATGCTTAGACTAAGTGACAAAACAATAAGTGAAGTACTTTTGGTTACCCAAGTTTCGTAAAGGGGATGGGAAAGAGCATACATGATAAGCTTGGTTTGAAAAAATAAAAAACCAACTCATAAAAAATCTAAAACTAATTTAAAAAATGAAAAAAAATAAAATAAAGACTCTAAAGAGCCTTAATCTATAATGGATGTTCATTTTAAGCTTAAAAGTCAAGTGTGATTAAAGTTTGCCTTTATTGTTGTAAAACATAAACTAGCAAAGTGTCTTAATCTTGAAATAGAGTTGTTAGTAGTCAAGTAAGGGTGCAGGATATCAAAAATAAATTAAATCTTATTGGTTTTAATTCACTACATTTGGACACAGGGAAACTTCATCATTATATAGAGTAATCCCATTGTTCCACAGAGTGATCCCTCTATTCCAAGAGTGATCCCATTGTTCCATAGAGTGATCCCTCTATTCCAAGAGTGATCCCATTGTTCCAAAAAAACAAACAAACTATGTGGTAAGTTCACTAATTATCTAGATGACCTCACTGATTAGCAGGATGAGTCACCATTTTCAATTAAGTTTAAACATAATAGTTACCTAATTTTTTTTCTCAACATGATCTTGTTGATTATTAGTCAACCCCATAGTTCCACAGATTGATATCATTACTGCATAGGTCAATCTCACTGATTTGAAAAAATAAATAGTGAACAAAAAATTACAATAGTTGAGCTCACCATTTGCACATGCAAATTTGTTGTTGCTTAGGGTGACCTCATCATTCCATAGGTCAATCTCACTGATGTTCATGATGATTTCATTGATATAAAGGGAAACCTTACCATTTGGTCCAAAAGATAGAAAATGTGAAAATTAGAAGAAAAAGAGAAAAATGGCATCAAAAGACGGTCCAAATGTGCAATTAGAAAGATAAAATGGACACCAAAGGGGTTTATGAGATGCATAGCAAATGTTATGTTTAAACTTATTTGAAAATGAAAAACTCATCTTGCTAATTGGAGAGGTCATCTTGATAATTGGTAAGGTCACCATACAATTTGTTTACTTTTCTATGGAATAATGAAATCGATTTATGGAATAACATGATCACTCGGTGGAATGGTAGGATCATTGTGAAAAATGGTGAAGTTTCCCTGTGTCCAAATATAGTGAGTTGAAAACAACAATCTTCAATTTCCTTTTGATATCCTACACCATTGATTGACTACTAACAACTCTATTTGCAGGATTAAGACACTTTGCTAGTTTAATTTTATAGTAATAAAGGCAGTTTTGTTTCAAAATGATCTTGATGAATAGAAATCAACCCTACCATTCCACAAGATGATATCTCTATTGTGCAGGTTGATCTCACTAATCTAAAAAATAAACAATGAATAAAAAATTACAACAATCAACCTCGTCATTTATGTGTGTGACTTCATTGTTGCTTAGGGTGACCTTGCCATTCCACAGGTCAATTTTACCAATGTTCAGGATAACCTCACCAATATATAAGGTGACCTCTCTATTTGGTCCAAAAGATAGAAATTTTGAAAATTAGAAGAAAATAGAGCAAAATGACATCAAAAGATGGTCTGAATGCACAATCAGAAGGATAAAATGATCCCCAAAGGGGTTTTTGAGATGTGTGGTCCCATTGGGTATGCCAAAATGTAGAGCATGATTATAAAGTAGGCTAGTTCATGCACTAGTAAATAAACCCAATAATAAGTATAAAAAACCTAACATGCTAAGCCCACTCTCTCGAGGGGCGTTGTCAATAAAATCAAGAAACTAATAAGGAAAGCAATACAAGTAATACCCTCCCAAAGTGGATCTCTTTTAAAGATGGTCCATAAACATGTATGTGCCTAGATTTGGTGCTCTAAGTCTTTGTCAATATAGTTTGGCATATGTACTTTGAATAGGGATAAAATTCCATGTAGTTCTCCCATACTACAGTGGTGTGTGTAAAATACTAGTGCAAAATTTCAAATGGTAATGCAATCCAGGTGTGTTTATATTCTTTAATCATGACTTGTGATCTCATAAGTATATTCAAATTTTAGTTTAATGTTGTTATAGTTGTATTTATTAAAAATTAGTATAAATAGGGATTTTTCTCTCAATGTGAAATTATAATTTTGGTGGTTTTTAGTGTAGAGCCTCTTCTGTGCAAAATGGTTTGAAATGTGGCTTTATAGTGGTATTATTGGAATTCTTTTGGATAGGTATTGTTAAAATTATGGGCTGACCATTTAGTGACATTTAAATTTTGGAAAATAGTCATTAGTTGGTGGGAGCACAATTCTGACATACATGGACAATAGTAGGGAGTGCTATTACACGAATAGGTTGTTATTATCATAAGAGGCAAAACTAAAAAAATAGAAATGTGTGTCAGTCTGATAATGAGATTAGGTTGTGTAGGAGTCGATAAATAGACATTTTTGGGTTACAAGTTTTCTTAGAAGAATGGGTATTTCATGCATAATGTGAAGGAAAATGGTCAAAAGGCCCTAGGGTGAGGCATGAACTAAATGTGTCAAAAATGTGGTCACAAGTGTATTATTTTAGCTTAAACGTTAATTTATGTGTCTACACTTCACAACCAGCTACAATATCTTCCCTTATACATTTTTTATTTACTATGCTCATATGTGAAGTTAATATTTACAATGTAGTGTTGGTTTCTCGTCTTTGTTTCCTCTATAAACAATCCCATTCTAATTTTTTTACTTACATAATTTTTTATATTTATCGAGGTTTTGGATTTTTTAGGATAATATTACATTTACAAATGTATTTATGCATTTTTTCCTAAAATTTGTTACTCATTTTTTTGGGACAACATTTGAACTATTTTATTCTTCGTCCAATAGAACTATGGACTCTACAGGCTAATTTCTATGGACTCTACAGGCTGATTTCTATGGACTCTACAAGAAAGAAACAAGTTCCCAAAACTTAGGAAATTTAAAGGTTAGTTCAACACCGAGGTTCAACCAAAAGGTTCATCGACAAGCTTCAAACAAAGGATTAAACCATTGAACCATTGAGCCATTGAACCATTGAACCCTACTTCCAACAGGTTCAAAGGTTCAATGGGTTCAAAGGTTCAATGACTTCGAAAAAAGTTCAAAGTTTAACCGCTTTGACAAGTTCAATGGCTTCGAAAGACTTAGAAGAAAAGAAGGCTTCGAAGAGCAAAGGAATGAACCATTGAACCGTTGAACCTTGAACCAAAATGGTTTAATAGGTTCAATGATTCAATGAGTTTAATAAGATCAAAAGAATTAAATGAAAGAAGGCTTTAAACAAAAGACTGAATTATTGAACCATTGAACTGTTGGTCAGTTCAATCGGTCGGTTCAATCAGAAGGTTCAAAGGAGTCCCCCAAAGCCCAAAGGCCAAGTGCCCTTGTGGAGGGCAGTGAACCAAATGGAACAAAAAGATATCCTTCAAAAAGATTTTATGAGAAAATTTTACAAGGGAAATCCTTCAGACATTTTATCCGAAGGAATGATCAAAGGCCCGATAGAAAGAGGATGAACCATTGAACCATGAACCAAAATGGTTCAAAGGTTCAACGGGTTCAACAGTTCAATGAAAGCTCAGAACAAAGGAAAGAAGCAGAAGATTCTAGAGACCAGTTCAAAGAGATGGTTCAAGTGAATGAACCAAGAAAATGGTTGAAACAAAGAAGTGATGAAACCAAGCAGCCGAGAAGGCCACCCTAATTGTTGAAACAGTGAACCAATGACATTCTCATGAATGTCAAATTTAGGGTAGTGAAATATCTGTTGATTTTCAAATGTGGTGCGAAACCTAAAAACAAATTCGGTGACTAGCTGAAGGAGCTGAAAGAGCTAGCAAAAAGGGAAAAGATAGCCTGAGAGCTCAAATTTCAATAGGAAAGAGGGAAAGACCAAAAATATCTATGTAAGAGTTATTTCTAGTAGGTGGAACAGTCCACCAAGTAGATATTTGAGCTTGCAAACATTGAAAGCATGACCTATTTTTCTCCCTTGGAATAAAGGTGAAGTGGATAGCTGCACAGATATTTGGTGAAAGACTAGACAACCCATGCTGAGGAGAAGACATTTGAGATGAATTGACATGCCACAATTAAGGCAAATGCCCTATTCTAGCATGGCCCTCTTTGACAAAATTCAAAATGCATTCAAGGCATCGAATGTAGCATGGGCCGTTACATGAAACAAAGTGCCAAGCCTTTCTTGGCTACTATATATTGTAATCTCTTATTTTGTGCTAGAAATATCTTTTTGGTTATAAAAGCAAAACTCTGCCCAAATTGAAAGGTGATTATTGAGACTTTGAGCTTAGATTGTTAATCATATTTCTTTGTTTGAATGAGAAAGCAGGTTACTTACAGAATTTGTGATGTAATAGCTTGTGTCATTTAGGAGATTGTTCTTATGTCTATTTCCTGAATGCGTTCTTGTCCATTTTAATGAAATAAGTAGATTTAGTGGAAGTAATCAGGAAGGTGTCTTGAAGCCAACTGTGGAGAGACTTTGTGTTGCCATAATTGCCTTTAGTGTGTTTGTCTATTTTCTGTTCTTATGTAAAGGACCTTGGGATGACTTTGTGCCCTCATTGTCTTTCGTGTTTCACTCTTGGGTAGTCGAGGTGGAGACTTTGTGCTACATCTCAGTCTGCTAGTTACTATGCCCCTTATTACCAGTTACTTGTTACCTACCAGAAAGAACTCTAGCTATTTGCTATAAGACCACTTCTGAAAAAAGAGAAGTGCCTTCAGTGTTTCCACCTAGATTTTTCCTTTGTGAACATCATCTCTAAAAAAGAGAGATGGATGGTGTTGTCCTACCCCTGAGTGTTATTTTCTACATATATATAATATATAGCTCCTCATAGTTATAAGGGAACCTCCCCTTGATGAGATGAGAGATTTGTCCCCTTTTGATGTGGTAAACCTGCACATTCAGCTGACCCATCTCCCTATGCTGTGGTTGAAGAGACCTATTTTGCCCATCAATTAATTGGTGACAAAATATTCACCCAATAGTCTATAAAATGTCAATTTTTATTTTGAGTTCATGAGAAAATTATTTTGGCATGTCAGATTCCTTTTCATATTATAAAAACACAAATGGTTCTATAAACATGAAATCAATTTTGGAAAATGTGCAGGTCCATGAAAAGGACAGATTTTATAATCCAAAATGATGATGAAGGGCATGTGCCTATTTTTTTTTTATGGAGAAGTTGGGTGGTTATGTGAATTCAAGCACCTGGGATAGTGACAAGCATTATTATCCACACAAAACCATGAGTGAAATAAATTATATAAGGTTTTATATATTATGAATATAATGAATGTTAGAGGGAAAATTAAATAATCAAAATGAATCTAATTTTCATACAATTGTAGGTCTATACTTCTTGAATATAAAATATTTAAAAATTTTAGTTTAGCTATCAATAAATGGTATCTGAATATCTAGAATAAGTGAGGACCTGATCATCACAACAATGACTTTATTAAATTTTTTTCCATGTAATAGGATGTTTATATTTTAGGGTAATGATATAAAGTCGATATTTAATTCCTTTTTCGATGAATTCTATAAATTTATTATTCAAGTATATTTAGCTTTTTCAAGATTAATATATGGTTATACATGTTTATTCATTTGAGTTTATTGTTGGAAAATTTTGAGCTACCCTTATATAGACTATTGCCTCTGTTGACATTGTTGGCCTAGAAAAGTAGGGTGGATATTCTATTTCAATTTTTAATTCATGGATAGCTTTTCAAATACTAGATGAATGGTTTTATCATTGGTAAAGTTTGAGGTTTTGATCATTGACTTTATATTTATTGTTTATATGTAAGCCATGAAGATTTTCATTAAAGATTAATTAAAGTACAAGGTAAATAGAAGTCCAAATTGAATTATTATGCATAGGGTTGCAATCAGATCATCTTATAGGTGGATTTTGTATTGAAGCATCATATAATGGATTTTCATTTAATCTTGATATTGATTTTTTTATATACTTATGATGTGAATTTTAAGTGTTGAAAACATTATAAATGTTAAATTTCAATGATAATATTGGTTGACAAGCTTGGATGTTATATTTTAATATTCAATTATAATTAAATAATGATTTCATATCAAATATCTAATTTGAAATAAGTCATCTTTTGGGATTTCATGATTTCAATGTGGTGATTTCAGATACTTATGCTCGAGTAAATTAAATTTGTACTACATTTGTAATAAATTTGCATTCATTACTATGAAGTATTTTGTTGATTTCAATATGGTCATGGAAAAATGAAACTTAGTGTCAATTTTATTTTAATTTTTTTTTTGTTGCAATCAAAATGTTTTTTCTTGCAATAAACCAACGCTTCATTTTTTTTTCAAGATTAATATTCAAGTTTTAATGGCAAATCATAATATGTCATTGCATAGAGTCTATTGCCAAGAGGCAATCAAAACAAGCTATATGTCTTAAATCCTTTGCATACAATGAATTAAAAAAGAAGAAAAATTTCATAGATTATATAAAGATCAAATACAAATATTATAATCATATACTCATGTATTCTATCATCTTGATGATGGTTCATGGAGTGTGATCTAGAATATTGATTTAAAATATTTTACACTATTTTAACACAAATTTGCATTTTCATTTAATAGAATTTGGAAATACTCTCTCTCTTATACAAATATTCTATTATTATGTTAAGTTTTTCAATAAATTGAACATTTAATAATATATATATGTATGTAACAATCTAATTCATTATGGGGGAAAATATTATTGAGTTTGTTGTTTTCCAAGTAAAATACTAATAATAAAAAATGGTTCTACTATATACATTGAACATAGAATACTATTTAAATAAAATTAAAAGATAATGCATAAAACTAGGAATATTGGGAAGGGGAGGTGGGTGGTAGGATCAACAATAAATAATTGCAGGTTCTGACCTTAAAGTTTTTTTATAAAAATTATGTGACAAAGTTTTTTTATATCCATTGGAAAGAAAGGGTAAGTATATTATATGTTTAAATAATTGATCATTACACTCAACATTTGACAAAATTAAAAAAAGGGCTAAGATATATTGTTGTTTCAAGGAATAATATATATTGAAAACAAACAAAATACACTGATTCTATTCCTATAGTATTTGTAGTAATGACTATAACACTTTACACATATGTAATAATTATTTTATAAATCATCTTTGCTTATATCTAAACAACTTGTCTAATAGGTCTCTCAAAACAACAAAACATTTAAGACTATATAACTTTAGAAAAATGCTTTTGATCTACTTTATTAGAATTAGGAATCAATCACTTCCTATATAATTAAAAGTTTGACAAAGTTAGAGTCTTTGAAAAAAACAAATTGAAACACTGCAACCTTTTTTTTAAAATTATTGAACATACTTGGTTCAAAGAGAGTCTTAGTATTTCTTGAAAGATATAATGTTATTGTTCATATCAAGTGCAAAACTGCTCTATATTTGAAAACATTTGAACAAGATTTTAGTTTCTAATATATATTTTTTATATTTCTCCAATGATATTTTATCAAAGGGTATTTAATTTTATTTAAGGAGTTTAAAAAAAAAATTCAATCAAACATTCCACTTTTTTTGTGTATCATGTAATGCAATGCAAGATGAAATGAATGCAATGTTGATCAGTTTGCACAATGTAGTGACTCATTTGATAAAAACCCATGAAATAAAATCAGTTAGCCACAATAATTAAAGAATGATTGAAACAACCATGTATAAACATTTTTTGTTTTAATAGTCCTTCTATCTATAAAACAAAATAGGTGTCTGTCATAGTAAAAAGCATCATATATGCTAAAACATATTAGAAGATAGAATTTTAAGTTAGGTAATGAATACTTAATAAATATTTGCATTAATATTTTCCTACTCCATATTATGTATATATATTTTTGTTTGATTGTCAATTAGTGCATCAAATAAAGTAGATTGACTAACATGCAAAGAATTAATACCTTCAGCACAATTTATAACAATATTTATGAAAAGAACCATAAGTGTATGTATTTATGATAACAATTATTGCAAGCTAGGATAAATTTATTTCTAATTTTCACTGATTATAAGCCAAAGTTATATAGTGTTAGTATTTTTCAAGAAATATAGAAAAGAAAAGAAAAACTAAGCTTTTTTGTATGGACAATTACTGTAGGCATGTCATATACTGAATCACCATTCTTTATACGAATTCAATATTGATTAAAACTTTTATGGAAACTAACCACAATATCTCTAATGAGCTTTTAGAAAATGGTTGATTTAATTGTACAAATTCATGTATGGTAGTGTCTGGAGTATGCTTACATTATTTACAAACTCTTGTGATACTTCCAATCTTACTATTTATATTCAATGTAAGATAATAATAAATTTCACCCCTTGCATGCTGATTTTTGTTTTGAATTATGAGATATGTAATGTGAGCACCAAGTCCAAAGCACAACTATGTAAATAAGTTTTTCATCAACTTATTGTTAATTTTGACATTTATTTTTATTTATTTACTTTTATCTAAAAAATCCACCTAAATTTTTGATTAGAGTTAAAAGAGGATTTAAAAGGACCCAAAATATTTTAAAATTAAAAAAAAAGATAATAATTAAGTTATGACCAAATAAAAACATTAAACAATAAAGATATTCCAAAAATCACACACATAATAGGAACAAAATCTAAAAACTAGCTAAACTATAGCAAATAAACAATAAAGAAACAACCTAAAACAAAGTAGGAATAACCAAAGTCGGTTAGTGTTTTAACCAATTCCCATTACTTAGTCATGAATTTGATGTATTCATTTACAGTGTCAAAATTCATCTCCTTGGTTTCAACAAAATTTCCTTTTTATTTCATTCGTATCCTCTAGTTAGCTTTAGTTTTCATAGTTTTTGCATTTTTTAATTTAAATACTCTTGTTTTCCTTCATAATAAACTTAAGGGCTTTCTTATGAATATTAATTTTGCTTTATATAGAACTAATTTTATTTAGGGATGAATTTTTCCCAACGGTTTTTCTTTTTCATTTTCTTTTAATGGGATTGGCGATTTCATCTGGCCAAATAATTTTCAAGCAACTTACCCTTTATATTAAATTTATTATTAGACAAAGGGACAACATGATAAAGGCTATTAGATACCTCCAAGTGATCATCCAAAGCTAAAGGCTGAGGTTATTCAATCAAGGATTGGGGATATGTTTTATAACTTTTCCTTTTCAAGATGTTTATAACCTATTTAATGTCTCAAAAAATGATAATAATGGAAGTAGATTTTGGATTTTAGGTTTGATAGGAGGATTATAAACATCATCCACAATAGGCTATATATAAGCTTTTAAAGGGATGCTCTCAATGATGTTGATTTATGGATTGGAAGAAGGTACGGAAGCCTAAGATTTAATGTTGCAGAAAATAAGGTAGATAATATTTTTATGGAGAGGGACTAGACACTTATAAAATTATGAATCCATAATAAAGATCTATAGATAAAAGAAAGTTTAACAAAATTTTATGCCTAAAATGATTTAGAAAAGCAAAATGATGAGACCAAGCCACTTTATATCTTCCTTCTAAAGTGGTATACCTCATAAATCAGTGTAGAATATAATTCCATAGATTTGGTAAGGAATCCCTAAGATAAACCCCTTCAAACTCATTCAGTTTCTCATTGCCAATAAACAAATTTGAGACTTCTTATTTTTTCTCCCTTTTTTATTTGTAGTATGTTTTATCTTCCATAATCAAACCAGTGACTTATAAAATAATATCCATATACACTTCAAAATAAATGCCTCCAATACTAATACCTTAATAATTTTTAATGACTTCAAAATTTGGGGAAACAACCCATGATCCTTTATATAAAGTTTTTAAGTTCTCCCTATTTGAGGATCCTCCAAATAATGACATTTTATTATTGTTTCATGTACCATGGGTTCCACCATACATCTATCACCTCCTATGGCTTAAGTGATGCATGAAATTTCAGCCCTCTTTCTAAATATCCTACTTATATTAACTTATTTTTTTAAGAGAGAGATCTAACATAAAACATATTCTCACTCCTTAAAAATTCATTTAGGTCACTTGAGCTCACACAAAAAGTAATGAATGGTTTATGTGTGTCACAAATCACTCCCATATGATTACTCCAAATGAGAATAAAATTGTCATGATTGGGTATATAATCAAGTACCTTCCTTCTCAAAATTTCATTATACCAATATGATTCATAATGAATGCTTATGATGAACATAATGAATATGTTAAGTGAGTGATGGGTGTAGATGGTATCACCGATATACTCTTTCAAATTATTCATTTGATTTATAATTTTATATTCATTGATAATTTACATATCACAATTTGTTTTTTTTGGAATCAACCCTAGTATATTCTTTGTCTTAGACATGATCAAGTTCTAAAGGTTACTTGGGTTTATCCACTTCCAATAGTTGGATAACCTCATAAGGTAGCTCCTAAAATTACTTTCCATTTATTAAAACTATCATTGATAATCACTTTATTACCTTTTTTTATACACATGGGTTATTGAGACTTCTTTAAAGGAATGTATGATACTTATATCATCTAAAATAATATTTTTTGAGTTCAACTCAGAGTATTTTTTCCATTAAAAAATTGATAATATTATAGGAGTCTCATTCAATCATTAAATGAGTTAATTTAATCTCTATTTCTACTTGTATACCATATAAGATAGTTTTTTCTTCTATCATAATAATAATATGACTTCCCACATTCCTGGTATGGGTAGTTATTAAGTCTCTTCTTTTATCTCTAATTATTCATCAGCCTCCTACCATTCCTGGGTTGCCATTTGAAACTCCATCAAAGTTCAGTTTATACCATCTTAAGGAAGGACAAAACCATTTAACAAATTTTGTATCTATCTTTCTATGAGATGTCTCTAGGTTTTCTTTCTTTGAAAGGCTTAAATTTTCCATTCTTTAAAATTATATATATATATATATATATATATATATCCTTATTTTTTGTTTTGATAGATGATAAATTCTTAATGGTGACATCTATGATTTTCTTAGGAAACTATGTCTGTAATTTTTATCTTATTTTGAAAGATGTGAATATTTATTTCCTACCATATTCCCCAAAAATATGGGTAATTTCTAATTGCCCAAGATTTTTAAGATTTATGCTACTAAAATGAGGTTGTTGTTGAATTATAATATCCTTAATGGAAGTTGGTTGAAATCAATATATTTTAAAATTTGAGAGGATGCTTATTAAGTTTTGGTAAGAAAAAGGGCAATTGAGTATAATATGGGACATTGATTTTCCATCAGTCTCACAAAGCACAAATTTGTTTAGAATTTAAAAACCTCTTTTTATTAAGTTATCAATGATGAATATCTTGATTTTTATAGCCATTCAAAAGAATAAATTTATCTTTGGTATGAGATCTTTATTCTAGATATTGAACCAAGGGAACCCATATAAGTTAGAATTTAAAGTTTTCATATGGCCATTTTTTACACTATACCAACCATCATTACTCTTAGGCTAAATTAATTTATCCTCTCTATCCAATTAATTGATATGATCAACTTTAATGAGATCATTCAAATTAGAGAAAATTACAAAGTCCTCTTTAAGAATGGAGTTAATAAATAGAGATTTTAATTTTTTACCTAAGGTGAAAATCTCTTTAATTGGGGTAAATTTTGTCCAAGGGTTGATAATGCAAGAATAACTAATCAATAATCCATGTGTCATCCTAGAATAAATCCCATTCCTCATTTCCCACATTCCATTTTCACCCTTTCCAAATAATTTTCCTACTATAAAACAAATAAATTTAGAAAAATGAGTCAAAATGTAGTGAATTTATAATAAAATTACATAAATGTTCATAATAATGGAATATCTCAAAGAATTAGGAACATAATAATTATACCCACAATAATAATTAACAAGAGATCAAAATACATCATAATAATGACTAAACTATTTCAAGGCAGAAACCTCCTAAACAATGCAATACAAATAAAATTATCAATATTATGATCAAATACTAACTAACCACTACCTCTTATGTATTGTCTACTTAGCCATGGTTATTCCATAGTTTGAACATACTAATACCATATATAAATTCAATAAGATAATATGAAAGGTATGTAAACCACAAGTCAGCCACATATATCACTAGATGCATTATACATTAACAGCATAGCATGCCCTTCCCCTTAAAAAAATGTTGCCCTCAAAGTTGAATCGAATCTGGATGTTTCTATAGGAAATATTCATCCTCACATGTTTCATCTTCATGATTTAAACTCTTCCATTTGATCAAATACTCCTTAAGCTCTATTATTTTTATACTTTTGTGAAAGGATCTCCTTAGGTTCAAAAATGACTTTGACCCTCTTCTTCTAATTTAAGTAACTTGGTCTAGGTATAAATCCTCTATCCCAAGAACTTTTTAAGGCAAAACATAAGAAATATAAGATGAATGTGAGTGGATTGGGGTATCTCCAGCTTGTATGACACACTACTAATTTTATGTAGGATATGATAAGGGCCATAATTATTAGGAGAAAGTTTTTAAATCATATTTATGTTACTTCAAAGATGTGCTTATATAGATGCAAAAAAACAAGGACCCAATCAATGATATCAAAATGCCTCTCACTATCATGTTGATCAGCTTGTTACTTCATTCTATTTTATGTTATTGCTAAATTCTCTCTTATACCAGCTAGTACCTCTTGTTGATGTTAAATGTTTCCTAAAAATTTTGAAACTTGGTTTACACCATCAAGGATGAGGTGATGAATGGGGTGACATCCATTAATTTACATGAAGGAAAACATTTTAGAAGATGTATGAAAGGAAGTGTTGTACCACCATTCTGATGGTGGGATCCAATATACCCAACATTCTTATTTATCTGATGCAAAAAAATGAAGATACCCTTCTAGGAGTTTTTGACAACCTCTCTTTGCCCATCAGATTGAGGATGGTAAGATGAGATATAACCCAAATGGGTACCCAAACTTTTAAAAAACTTAGTTTAAAATTTATTGGTGATTATATGATCATGATTAGTTACCATGTTTTTTGGGATGCCATGTAGCTTTTGAATTATATTTATAAAATCATTAGCTAATGTACTATCTAGAAATGGTTATGATAAGGAATAAAAATGATCATATTTTTTGACCTTGTAGACAACTACCATGCTGACATTTTTACCTTTAGATTTTGGTAACCCTGTAATGAAATCCATGAAAACCTCCTTGCACCGTTGATTATGAAGGGATAATGGCTGTAAAAGACCTGGTGTTTTAATTATTTCCCCTTTATTTTGTTGACAAACCATGTGTTCCACCACAAATTTATGTATGTCCCCATTTAGTCTTTCTAAAAATAAATATCACTTAATGTGATAACATGTCGTTAAAAATGATGAAATCCACTTATTGGAGATGCATGAAGCTTTTGACGATCTAGTGTTTGAGGATACTATCCTTACATAGGTAAAATATATCTTTATACGATAATGTGTTTCATTTCCACTAATTTTTTTTAAAAACAACTAAACCATGTTGAATAATTTGAATCAAGTTTTGTGTATCCATGTCATGCTTTGATTTTGGTCTTGCTTGTTTTTACCAATCTACTTTCTAGATGTTAATTATACATAATAGTAACTCAACTGATTCCTCCCTCCTAGAAAGTGCATATGCTACCACATTATCAGTCTCCCTATGGCCATCCCACTTTTCAATGCCATCATTACCACTTCACCTTCATTAATATTTACAACATCCACTATTTAACAAACATATCAAAGTGTTTAATAAGTAACTACATTTTAATCACAAAAACAACATTCTATTGTCTCCCCTTGTCCCCAAATAATGACACTTAGTCTATATATATTTTTAATTACTGCACCTATTCTTATTTTCCCCATTGTAATTCATATAAACTTCACATAAACAAAGCCTATAGATACCATCAAATCACCTTTGGAATAACTTATTGGTGTTTCAACAAAGGCATTATTTATCATACCCACACATAATTTAAATCACTAGAATCTCTTCCCACTACTCCACTTACATCTCTCATTTCCTCTCCCAAACCTGCCCCTTCATCGCAATTGATCATAAATTCTCCCATAATCACTTCCATCTCATCCATTCCACAAAATTTACCTCCATCCTCTACATCCTTATAAATGGTTGAATAGGGAGAATATCCTTAAAGTGATTGGATTGATAATGTGTATTCAATGAAGGATTTCTATCTAAAATCATAATTCAAGATAAACTAGAGATAATTTTGAAAATTAAAAAGACTAATAATAGGTTAAAGATAATAAAAACTTCAAAATTCATTCAAAATTATAATCTCATAGTGTGTGAGAAAGAAGAATAATTATTTTATCTAACTAAGAAAAGAAAGAGACCAACCAAAAGAAGGGCTGAAACCCTTGATTATTTAAGTAGTGATGAAGACCTCCAAGAAGACCTAGAATCAGTGATAATATATTCAAATCAAAATTCAGAAAAGATAATCAAAGAAATGAAAAATAAAGTTAAAAGATTGGAATTGGAAGTGACGATTAAAATCTTGAAAAATTTAGTAAATGAGGTTGATCATTATTTAAATAAATTATTCATTACTTTAACTATAATTCATGAGTATATGACAGAGAATGAATTATTATCAATTAATATCTAGGGTTATTTTGCAGTGATTGTATAATTATGAAGAAGCCTGACGTAATATCCCATGTGGTGAACACATGCTTGCTTTTTAACCTTAAGATGATAACAATGTTAGAGATGAACATGGATAAATGTTTCTTGGACAACATATGAACTTATTTATAGGATAATTTAGTTAATTTAAATATGAAAATTGCACCACTTAACAACTATATGCAAGATATCAAATTCTGAGGCAGGCTAATATGCCTCAATTGTTCACTAAAAATAACAGTTTAATAACTAACATTAAATTCACAGTATTTATTAGAAGGTTTATGTTATAATATTTAATACTATATCCCACTTGGTAGACAAATGACATTTAAAAAATCAATTCAAAAATAAATCCTAAAAATTACTTAATATTTTAAAAAAAATATAAAAATGTAAATTCATTGTCTTTGTATAGAATAGCTAAAACACATACATTTTAATAATATTAACCACCTAAAATTATTTTATTTTTGGGATATTACAATTATATATGACCTATTTATGCTAAAAAGTGGAACATGCCATTAAGTATTGAACACTAGCCAAAAGTGGTATAGCCTAACACAATAGGTGGCCACCAGATTCTTAATTATTTTACTCGTACACCTTAAATAGTCCATGAATAAAAGATAATAAATATTTTAAATTAAGGTACTATGCATCAACATGAATCACTTATGGTAAATACTGAATAAATTTTTGAAAAGGTGGTAATAGATATTTAAGGAAAATTATGAAAAATGTGAACAATGTATAGCATGAACAAGGTGACAACGTAATAATTAGAAGAAAAAATATAAAAATGACATTAAAATATGGTTTGAATGTGCAATTATAAGGATAAAATATCCCCCAAAGGGGTTTGTGAGATGTTTGGTTCCACTGGATGTGCCAAAATTTAAAGCAGGATTACAAAGTAGGTTAGTTCATGCATTAATAAGGAAAACCAATAATTAGCATAAAGAACCTAACATGTTAATCCCATTCCCTCGAGGGGTGATTTAAATGAAATCAATAAAATAATGAGGAAAGCAAGACAATACCCTCCCAAAGTGGATTTCCTTCAAAGATGGTCCATAAACATGTGTGTGCCCATATTTAGTGCTCCAAGTCTTTGTCCATATGGTTGGGCAAGTAAATCCAACATATCTTCTAGCATAAATGGATTTGGATCCTTGATTGATCAATTTGGAGGAGTAAGTGAAGATCTTATAGAAAAATTTCTTCATATTTATGTTTCACTAAAAAGCTTCTTTTTTGTCCATGGTGGCTCACGTAGTTATACTCTTCTAGAAATGTTGAGAATCAATTGTGACCATCCATCTTGAGATCAAGATGTGTGGCCAAGGAATAATTTAATTTTGGAGGATAAATAAATTAATATTTTGGAATAAGAGAGAATTAATGAGGCATGGGTGGCCTTACCTGATATTTATATCTATTAATGCCTAGTACTTGACACCTTTTTGATGATGTTATGGTTGATGTCATGGCCCATATATTTTTATTTATGAATTTATAATAATAGATATTCAATAACTTTCCATGGATTTTCCATTTAAGATCTTAACCTGTTTTGATTTACTTAATGACTTTACTTATTATTTTGTGATTCTTGGAAATTGGTCACATGTTTAATCAAAATGGTTGAAAATGTTAATTTACTTGGTAATAATTTGACTAGAGTTGAATCAAAGGAGATAACAGTTACAAATGATGCATTACCCCATTCAAGAATACATAGGCACAAATATGCACTTATACATGATGTGTGCAAATGAATTAGAGTGTTTATATGGTCTAGAGTGTTAATTTACTTGGTCACAAACTTGATTCAAAGCAAATTGAAAGAAGATAATAATTGCATAGAATGCATTACCCCATTCAGGGATACATGAGCATAAATCGACACCTGTATGTGACATGTGTAGACAAATTAAAACATTTTAGTGATTTTGGTTTAAATTATGCATTATTGTTGAATGTCATCTAGGTTTGAAATTTTAGCATAATAGTGACAAGAATTGGATGTCTACACTTGGACAATAGCATTACAAGTGCATAGTGGTGGGGTGCAATGTTATCCATAGGGAGTGTTGGTTTTTGGTAGTTAATAGAGACCTAAGATTTATGGGTTAGCTTCTCCTTCACCTATTTACTCTACAGACTATGTAGGAGATTATAATATAATGTAGGTACCAATGTGTAACTATTTATTCACTTAAAACCCTAGCTCAATCACATATGAAGATGAATGCAATCACAAAATAAGAAGGGGTTATCGGTTGAATTTTGATTGACCTAAATAACCCTTATGTTGAGTGTTGCCTACATATAGATACTTTGATCAGGGATCAAATTCCATGTAGTTCTCCCATGCTACAGTGGTGTGTGTAACAAAGAAGTTCAAAATTTGAAATGCTAATGCAATCTAGGCATGTTTATGTTCTTCAGTTGTGACTTGTGACCTTAGATGTATATTCAAAATTTAATTTAGGGTTAGGGTTTTATTTCATAAAATTGGAATAAATAGGGATTTTTATCTCAATTTGAAATTATAATTTTGGTTCTTTTTAGTTGAAAGCCTCTTATGTGTAAAATGGTTTGAAATGTTGATTTATAGTGGTATTATTGGAATTCTTTTGGATAGGCATTGTTAAATTTATAGATTGACCCTTTAGGGAATTCTAGAAAATAGGAATTAGTTGGTGGGAGCACAATTCTAGCATACATGGACAATACTAGGGAGTGATATTATGCAAATAGGTTGTTATCATCATAAGGGGTAAAACTTGTTGTCCCCGAAAAATGCCACTCATTTTTGGGACAACCTACGGACTATTTTGGCCATGCACCGACCAAAATCCTCTCTCCCCTTTTCAAAAATTGTTCTGAATGTCCAGGTTCTTCATTTTTCAAATATTTTTCAAAAATCTATAGACTCTACAGGCTTGAATCTATGGACTCTATAGGCTTGGAACTACGAACTTCACATATTTTTTCTACAAACTCTTTCAAAGTTAGAGAAAACTATGAACTTGGCTTCTACAGACTCTGCAGGTAGGCTCAAATCTACGGACTCTCAAGGTTGGTTTCTATAGACTCTGCAAGAAAGCAATGGGTTCAACACTTAGCCAAATAACAAAGAATGAATTGATTGAACCATTGAACCAAAGATGGTTCAATCAGTTGGTTCAATCGGTAGGTTTAAGGGGCTGCCCCAAAGCCAAAGAAACAAGTGCCCTTACGAAGGGCAGTGAGCAAAAGCAGATAAAAATTGGAAATCCCTCAGGAAAATGGCTAAGTGCAAGAGGCCGAAAGAATTCTTTCAAAAAGATTTTTCTCAAAAAAATGTTTAAGACAAAATTCCTTTGAACTTTTTGTCTAAAGGAATTCACTCGAAGAAAAAGTTTGAAGAAATGGAAAAGAACGAATGGCTAAGTAACATGAACTTTCCTTCAGACTTTTTGTTCAAAGGAATTCTTTCAGGGTTTTTGCTTGATAGAAAAAGCCCAAAATCCAAAAGCCCACTGGGGAAGTTGAAGCCTAAAGTCCACCCGAACATCCCGAAGGATAAGTACCCTTGCGGGGGGTACTTGAAGATGCAGAAAAGAACCTTCAAAGACTTGGACAAAAAGGGCTTCAAAGGATGAACTGAATGAATCGATTGAACCATTGAACCAAAAAGATTAATGAGTTCATAGGTTCAAAGGTTCAACCAGAGCTTAGAAAGATAAATGAAGCAGTGACTGAGCGAGACACAGAATGAACCAATGAACCAATCGAACCTTGACCGAAAGAGTTCAAAGTTCAATGGTTCATAGGTTCAAAAGTTCAAAGGTGGCCTCAGTCAAGGAAAAAGTAGCAAACAAGTAGTTTAATGGATGGTTCAACTAAGAAGCGATATAACAAAAGAGATAGAATGAACCAATGAATTGATAAACTTTTAATGGTTCAACGGGTTCAAGGTTCAACATGGTTCAAGCAGTTGGCGACCATTGACGGTCTTATGGACGTCAAATTTAAAGGGATATCCATGTAAACTGAAATAAAGCATGGAATTTAAAGGAAGAATCAAGCGACTGATTGAAAAGAGAGCTTGAAGATTCAAATTGCTATAGGGAAGAGAAGATCAATGTAAAGAACCACAAATTTCTTTGAAAGAGTGATTTCCAGTAGGTGAAATAGTGGATCGAGTAGACTTCTGAGCACACCAAACCAAGGATGCGGCCAATTTTTCTTACATGAAGTAAAGACAAATTGGAAAAGGACCAGATGGTCCATACCAAGGAAGAGACATATTAGAGGAATGGACATGCCATAGTTATGGCAATGCACTGTTCCCAGCATGGTCCCTCTAGACAAAACTAAGGGCGCATTCAAGGCATTAACTGCAGCATGGGCCATCCCATGGGAATGAGCACCAAGCCTTTCATAGTTGCTATTCATTGTAATTTCTCTCATTATGAAAGAGAGATCTTCCTGAATATAGAAGCAAAACTCTGCCCAAATTGAAAGGTGAATACTAAGACTTTAAGCTCAGATTGTATTTCATATTATTTTATCTGAATGAGAAAGAAAGTGATTCATAGACTTTGTGTTGTATAGCTTGTACCATTTTAGGAGATTGTTCTTATGTCTGTCTTCTAAATGTGTTCTTGTTTATTTAATTTAACAATCAGAGCTAGTGGAGGTCATAAGGAAGGTGTCCCAAAACCCATTACTTTCAGACTTTGTGCTGACATAATTGTTTTTAGCGCGTGTTTTTCTTTTCTATTTCTATATAAAGGACCTTGGGATGAATTTGTGCCTCCATTGTTCTTCATACCTCACTCTATGGTAGTCAAGGTCGAGACTTTGAGCTACATATTAGATTGCTAGTTACTTTGGACCCAGTTACCAGTCACTTGTTACCAGAAAGAGTCCTGTTGTTTGCAAGAATAAGCACTTTTGAAAGAAGTGCCTTCTATCGCTTCACCAAGATTTCTACTATCTAGGAAGGGATCTAGCTCTTGGCTAAATGTTACTTTTAAAAGAAGAGAAGTTCCTTCACCAATCACCCAGGATTTCTCCTCTATTTGTTAGCATCATCTTTGAAAAAAGAGAGATGGATGGTTCATTCCACCCCTGTGTCTTACATTCTACTTATATATATATATATATATATATATAGTATATATCCTCTACATATTTAATAGGGAACCTCCCCTTGATGAGAGGAGAGATTTTTCCCCTTTGGATGTGGTAAACCTATAACATTGGATGACCAATCTCCCTATGCTGTGGTGATAGAAACTATTTTGGTCACCAGTTAGCTAGCCGACAAAATATTCACCCAATAATTTTTGGTGACTCCGCTGGGGAAGAGCATGCAGTTTGAAGTCTCAAACTTCAAGCTGAAGTAGATCCTGCTCTTTTCCATTTTTTGTTCTCAAATCTAGAAACTCCATGTTATACCAGAGGCCAAAAATCCCAAGGTACTGTTGACCCTTCTTTTAAGTTGGTGTAGCAGAGTAATTTTGAGTTATTTCCTTCACAACCTCACCTTAGATGAACTAGGAGTCTTCCTCCTAGCCCACCAGGCCACCAACACAAGGCAGAGCTTTTTTTTTCTACTGCTAGTTAAGATTTGCCTATCCACACCCAACTTGGATTAGTGATCCCACTTTTACATAATCAAATCATGGCTCAAGGCCCTTGGGGTAACTCTTTTAGTCCACTAAATTTAACTCCACCTCTGCATGAGCTTCCATGCAGTTCAAAGAAGAATTTCCCCAAATTATTTGGTGATGGGAAGGTTCATCCTAATGAACACATTATAGCTTTTAATATAGCCTGCAGTGTAATAGGGGTGGAATTTGAAGACATAACAGTTAGGCTATTCATGGAGACACTACAAAGCACTACTACAGACTAGTTCTACCACCTGCAGGATGGATCAATGATTGATTGGGACACTCTAAAAGACAAATTTGAAGCCAAGTTCAAGCCTACAGAAGATGCACATGCCTTGCTGGCTTAGCTCACATATATGAAGAAGAAGCCCCATGAACCTATTAGGGATTTCATTGCCAGGTTTGACAAGCTAAGGCACAGGATTCCCATAGTTACCCAGCCAACACCTCAAAATCTCAAGTGCTTCTTCATCAAATCACAACTGCCTGAAGTGAGTTTCTTACTAAGATGGGCCAGACACATAGACCTCACTACTGCTTAGGACTTGGCTATTGAGGTAGAAGATGACCTTATCTTGGCAGAAAAGATAAGGAGAGACCCTAATAAAGGTAAATCCTCTTCATATTTTGAGTATTCACCTACAATCACCAATGACTTGATAGTACAAAAGCTAGCAAATGAAATGCTAGCTCTCAGAAAGCAAATGGCACAAGGGATGTCATATGCTCCTGCATATAGAGATATGACCAAGAGGACATTTCAAAATTAGGCGTACCAAGGCAATGCTACTAGGAATCAGGGATAAGAAAATTGCCTTCCTCCTCCATAGAGGAACCTCACCCTTGAAGCGCCTCCAAACAACTCAGTAGTTGGACATCTTGAAGCTGAATCAGATTTCTCATTCCAGCCTGAGTTGAATGCTACAGATAATGTTAATCTCTTCATTGAGAAAGAATAAGAATTAGCTGGTGACTCCCATATTAGTTTTCTAAACTATCAAGATGAACCCAGAAGTGAAGGCAATGCAACTGAGGGGTCATATGCTATATTCACCCAGTTCAAGAATCAATCAGCTCAAGAAGATGATAAAGAAAAAGTAGAGGAGTGACCTCAACCAGTAGTTTCAATTGCTAAGCGGGGATCCCCTCTTCCTTTCCAGCCAAATGACCCAATGATTTTGAGAAAGGTAAGTACCCCAAATGCCCCTACGCCTTCTACTTCAAATCCGTAGTCTAGTCCTCCCCCTTTCAAAAATCAAAAGGATGAACTCCCATCCTCTATTCCTAGCTCGTTCTAGATATTTGATATCATTGACCATATAAAAAAAACCAAAATTCAAATGTCTAAATTTGAATTTCTGTAGTCCCATCCTGAGCAATTAGACAGACTAGTTCAATGTGTTAAAAACTAGAACATTCCTATTAAACAAGCAATTCCCAAAGAGACACATGATCCTGCTAGGAATGCACCCACCAGGAACAACCTTGTCATTGCTCCCCCTACTGCTCCTGGTAGGACTGAACTTTTTTATGTCTCATTGCTGATAAATGGACATCAGCTTAATAATTGCATCATTGATTTTAGAGCTTTAGACAATGTCATGCCTACTAAATTGGCCGAATTCCTTTACCTCACATTGACCAAAACTTTTGGTAGATGCTTCTCCATGGAGAACATGCAAGTGCCTTTGCTGGGACAAATTAAAGATGCCCAATTTGAATTTGTTGCCTTTCTAGACAAAAGAATCAAGATGAGTGTCTTGGTAACAGACCTCCCAGCATCAAATGGCATCCTTCTCAGGTAGAATTTCTGAAGGGATGTTGGTGGTGAATTGAGCATAGATTTATCAGAGGTGAGGATTCCAGTCAAAGGTGTTATGAAGAGGCTGCTTTCTGAAAAGGAAGTAAAATACGTAGTTACCCAGATCTCAGCACCTGAAGCTCAAATATTGTTTGAGTCTTCAAGCATGGGTAACTACTTTATGTCTATGGATGAAGTTCATGAGACATTTGATGAAGCTCCTGTAAATGATAGCTTGGAATTGCATTCAACTAAAATAGTAGAGGAATTGGCTGAGCACAAGGCAAGCGTGAAAGTATCTCCACCCCCGAATGAAGAAGAATCCAAAAGAAAATTAGTATCAAATGAGGTATGGATTCTTGAATTTGATGGCAGCTGCTCCTATATTGGTTTAAGAGCTGGGGTTGTGTTAATATCTCCTCAAGGATATATTGTTCCCTCATCTTATAAATTGCAATTTAGCAACACGAATAACACAACTGAATATGAGTCTCTATTGCTTGGATTAAGGGTTGCTCGAGACAAAGGCATCAAGATCCTTCATCTAAAGGATATGCTGAACTAGTGGTTTGTCAGGTGAGGAACCTGTATCAAACCAAGAATGAAAGATTGTGTCATTACCGCAATCTAGTCTGGGACCAACTTGAAGACTTTGATGCTTTCAACATCTCTACAGTTTCTAGAGAATTCAATGATTGGGCTGATGTAATACCTATTTCAGCTACTCTCTTGGTCCCTCACCTAGATTTCAAAGGAGACAAGTACATGATTAAGCTGGTCTTTTGACCAAGTGTACCTAATAATGCTATTCATTGGTAGGTATTTAATAATGACAATCAAATCATTGCCTTATTAGAACAAAAGGACAACTTTGAATGGCTGCATTTTGAAAGTAGTGAACCTCAAAACCCTGAATCGACTCTTAAATCAAGTTAAAGCACATGTGAGGAGTTCTTGCAATGGAAAGGGAATAAGATTCCCAAAGGCTTGGTTTCCCTTAAGAAGCTATTTGATAAGCATGATAAATTCATCAAATAGTAGCAAATGGATTTGAGCTCCTCTTAAGAGTTTGATAAAGTAAATCTAGGAACCAAGGAAGACCCCAAGATGGTGAACATTGGGAAATGCTGTACTCCTGAAGAGCGTTTCAAGTTCACCTCTTTTCTTAACGAATACATGGATGTCCTAGCGTACTCCTATGATGACCTGAAATCACTCTGGCCTGATGAAATTTGACACAACATTCATCTCAAGGCTAATTCAACACCTTACAGGCAAAAGTCTAGGCATTATAATCCAAAAATATTAGGTACTATTTTATCTGAGATACAAAAAATGCTTAATGCCAGGATAATCTTCCCAATCCATCTTTCCACATGGATTGCCAATATAGTGCCTGTAAGAAAGAAGAATGGTGAAATTCGCCTTTGTGTGGATTTTAGAAATTTGAATGAGGCATCCTTGAAGGATAATTATCCTTTGCCAATCATGGATCAAGTGCTGCAGACAGTGACGGGCTCAGAGATGTTATCAATGTTAGATGGCTTCTCAGGATATAATCAGGTTAAAGTTGGTGAAGTAGATCAGTATAAGACTGCTTTCACCACACTTTGGGGCACATTTGCATATAGAAAAATGCCTTTTAGCTTGATAAATGCTAGCACTACCTTCCAAAGAGCAATGGAACTTGCCTTCAAGGATGAGATGGGTAAGTTCATCATAGTTTATCTTGATGAATTGACTATCTTCTCTAACCATCACCCAGATCATGTGAACCATTTGCAACAAGTGCTGGAATGCTACCGCTAGAATGGCATTTCCTTAAACCCCAAGAAGTCAGTTTTCAGAGTAACAGAGGGGGAACTTCTCAGACATGTTGTGTCCAAAGGAGGCATAAAGATTAACTCAGATAGAGTCAAGTCTATCCAAGAACTTTCCTTGCCCACAAGAAAGATTGTTGTTCACTCTTTCTTTGGAAAGGTGAATTTCTTATGGAGGTTCATCCCCAAGTTTGCCAAGAAGACTAGGCACATTGTAAACATGATGAAGGGAAATTCCACCTTCAACTGGACTGAAGAAGGCAAGTTGTCATTTGAGGATATCAAGATTGCCATTTCCCATGCTCCAATTCTGGCTTGTCTAGACTATAGCAAAGAGTTCACCATTTACAGCTATACTTCAGAACATATGCTTTCAGTAATTTTGGTTCAATAGAATAAAAGAGGTATGTAATCTCCCATTTCCTTCATAAGCTATCCTCTCAAAGCTCATGAGCTGAAGTACTCAAATATGAAGAAGCACACTTATGCAATGGTGAAGGCCGTAAAACATTTTCATTTCTACATCCTCAATTCTCGAGTTATTGCCTTGGTCCCTGACACCACAGTGAAATCTATACTGGCTGAGCAGGAGTTTGGGACAAAAAGAGGCAATTGGGTTGCAAAAATCTAGGAGTTCGATCTAATCATTAAGCCAACAAAGCTGGTGCATGGAAAGGGGCTATGCCAACTAATTGATGATAACAAGCCAAGAGGAATAGAGCATGAAGAACTAGAAGTGGATGACACACCAATAGTCCTCTTTGTCTCCACCATGAATGAGTGGTATTCAGGTATTGCTCATTTCCTTATTTATGGTGAGTGTCCTGCTCACCTATCTTATAAAGAAAGGAGAACCATCAAGATGAAAGCTACTAATTTTGTCCTCTGGGACAATGGCCTATACAAGAGGAGCATTGATGGAATGTTTCTTCGCTATGTGGACAAGAAGCAACAAAGCTGACTTCTGAAGTCCTTCCACAATTTGGCCTATGGAGGACATTTTTCTACCCCTATGACTACCCATAAGATCCTACAAGCTAGGTACTATTGGCCAACTCTCTTTCAAGATGCATGCAAGTGGGTCAGGGAATGTGAACTGTGCCAACAGTTTGTTGGAAGGCCTAAGCTAGCTGCCCTACCCCTCGAACCAGTGATCATAGAGGAGCCATTCCAGAAATGGGGAATTGATTTTATTGGAGCTGTAAACCCATCAAGTGCTAGACATGACTATGTCCTCATGGAAATATAATACACCAAATGGGTGGAAGCAGTTCCAACCAAACATGCTACTTCAGAAGTAGTATGCAATTTCCTCAAAGAAAACATCATGTCCAGGTTTGGGGTCCCAATCAAAATTGTCACTGACAATGCAACCTATATCACTTCCCAAGAGATTACTCAATTCTATTTCCACTACGGAATCACACTCTCCCACTCTTCTGATTACTTTACACAAGGGAATGGACATGCTGAATCAAGCAATAAGAACCTAGTGACTATCATCAAGAAGCTATTGGATGACAACCAAAGGACTTGGCATAAGGCATTGGTTGATGCTCTATGGGCAGACATAATTACACCCAAGAGGGCAATTGGTATGTCTCCCTTCCAACTTCTTTATGGTGTCAATGCTGAGATATCAATCACCTTAGAATTGCTAGCATTGAAATTGGCTAAGGCGATTGAGGATCGAACGTATGAGAGCTCACTGTATAAGAGGATCATGTGCCTTACTGAGTTGAATGAACAGAGAACTATAGTGGTGGAATGAATTGCTGCCCATCAAATTCTGGTGAAGAAGCTCTTCAACTAGAAAGCAAAGAATCGTGATTTCTAGATTGGAGATCAAGTCCTGCTATGGGACAAGAGAAGAGAACCAAAGGGGATGCAAGAAAAGTTTGATTCCCTGTAGAGGGTCCCTTTTACTATTCATCAGCTCAATAGTAAAAATAGTTTCCTATTGAAGTATCAAGATGGCACTCTCTTTTCTCTGCTTCACAATGGGCAACATCTGAACCACTTCAACTCTTAAAGTATCAGATGAGTTCCCTTGTACATATGTATATTTGTACAGTCTTTTGTTTCTATTTTTTTCTTTTGTTTTCATTTTTGGAGCCTTTTTTCTTGGGTAGCGCGACTCCATATCCCAATGGCACACTTCAAGGCACTAGAGATTCTAGTATCTACTCCCCTCAGTTGTGTTTCAAGTTTCCAACTGAAGGTAGTTCCCCAACTAGAGCCAGCTATTGTCCCCAAAAAATTCCACTCATTTTTGGGACAACCTACGGACTATTTTGGCCCTGCACCGACCAAAATCGTCTCTCCCCTTTTCAAAATTTTTTTTGAGCATCCAGGTTCTTCATTTTTCAAAGCTTTTTCAAAAATCTACGGACTCTATAGGCTTGAATCTACGAACTCTGCAGGCTTGGAACTATGAACTTCATAGATGGTTTCTATGGACTCCATAAATAGATGTCTACGGACTCTTTCAAAGTTAGAGAAAACTATGAACTTGGCTTCTACAGACTCTGCAGGCAGGCTCAAATCTATGGACTCTCAAGGTTGGTTTTTATGAACTCTACAGGAAAGAAATGGGTTCAACACTTAGCCAAATAATAAAGAATGAATCAATTGAACCATTGAATCGTTGAACCAAAGTTGGTTCAATCGGTTGGTTCAATCAGTAGGTTCAAGGGGCTGCCCCAAAGCCAAAGGAACAAGTTCCCTTATGGAGGGTAGTGAGCAAAAGAAGACAAAAATTGGAAATCCCTTAAGAAAATGGCTAAGTGCAAGAGGCCGAAAGAATTCTTTCAAGAAGATTTTCTTCAAAAAAATGTTTAAGGAAAAATTCCTTCGGACTTTTTGTCTGAAGGAATTCACTTAGAGAAAAAGTTTGAAGAAATGGAAAAGAATGAATGGCTAAGTTACATGAACTTTCCTTTGAACTTTTTGTTTGAAGGAATTCTTTTGGGCTTTTTTTCCAATGAAAAAAGCCTGAAAGCCAAAAGCCCACTGGAGAAGTCAAAGCCTAAAGTCTGCCTGAACATCCCAAAGGATAAGTACCCTTGCGGAGGGCACTTGAAGACGCAGAAAAGAACCTTCAAAAACTTGGATAAAAAGGGCTTCAAAGGATGAATTGAATGAACCTATTCAACCATTGAACCGTTCAAAGGTTCAACCAGAGCTTAGAAAGATAAAGGAAGCAGTGATTGAGTGAGACACAGAATGAACCAATGAACCGATTGAACCTTGAACCGAAAGAGTTCAAAGTTCAATGGTTCATAGGTTCAAAAGTTCAAAGGCGGCCTTAGTCAAGGAAAAAGCAGCAAACAAGTGGTTCAATGGATGGTTCAACTAAGAAGTGATAGAATAAAAGAGACAGAATGAACCAATGAACTGATGAACTTTCAATGGTTCAACGGGTTCAAGGTTCAACATGGTTCAAACAGTTGGCGACCATTGATGGTCCCGTGGATGTCAAATTTAAAGGGGTATCCATGGAAATTCAAATAAAGCATGGAATTTAAAGGAAGAATCAAGTGAATGACTAAAAAGAGAGCCCGAAGACTCAAATTGCTATAGGGAAGAGAAGATCAATGCAAAGAACCAAAAATTTCTTTGAAAGAGTTATTTCCAGTAGGTGAAATAGTGGATCGAGTAGACTTCTGAGCACACCAAACCAAGGACGTAGCCTATTTTTCTTCCATGAAGTAAATAAAAATTGGAAAAGGACCAAACGGTCTATACCAAGGAAGAGACATATTAGAGGAATGGACACGCCATAGTTATGGCAATGCACTGTTCCCATCATGGTCCCTTCAGACAAAATTGAGGGTGCATTAAAGGCGTTGATTGCAGCATGGGCCGTCCCATGGGAATGAGCGCCAAGCCTTGCGTAGTTGCTATACATTGTAATTTCTCTCATTATGCAAGGGAGATCTTCCTGAATACAGAAACAAGACTCTGCCTAAATTGAAATGCGAACACTGAGACTTTGAGCTCAGATTGTATTTCATATTATTTTATCTGAATGAGAAAGCAAGTGATTTACAGACTTTGTGCTGTATAGCTTGTACCATTTTAGGAGATTTTTCTTATGTCTATCTTCTGAATGTCTTCTTGTTTATTTAATTTAACAAGCAGAGCTAGTAGAAGTTATAAGGAAGGTGTCCCGAAACTAGTTACTTTCAGACTTTGTGCTAACATAATTATTTTCAGCATGTGTTTTTCTTTTCTATTTCTGTGTAAAGGACCTTGGGATGACTTTGTGCCCCCATTTTTCTTTGTACCTCACTCTAGGGTAGTCAAGGTGGAGACTTTGAGCTACATCTAAGATTGCTAGTTACTTTAGACCCAGTTACTAGTCACTTGTTACCAGAAAGAGTCCTGTTGTTTGCAAGAACAAGCACTTTTGAAAGAAGAGAAGTGCCTTCTGTCGCTTCACCAAGATTTCTACTATCTAGGAAGGGATCTGGCTCTTGGCTAAATGTTACTTCTGAAAGAAGATAAGTGCCTTCACCAATCACCCATGATTTCTCTTCTGTTTGTTAGCATCATCTCTGAAAAAAGAGAGATGGATAGTTCATTCCACCCCTGTGTCTTACTTTCTGCTTATATATATATATATATATATATATATATATATATATATATATATATATATATATATATATATATATATATATATATATATAGCCTCTACATATTTAATAGGGAACCTCTCCTTGATGAGAGGAGAGATTTTTCCCCTTTGGATGTGGTAAACCTGCAACATTGGATGACCAATCTCCCTATGTTGTGGTGATATGAACTATTTTGGTCACCAGTTAGCTGGCCGACAAAATATTCACCCAACAAAACTAAAAAACTAAATGTGTGTGTCAGTCTGATATTGAGATTAGGTTGCTTAGGAGTCTAGATACAAACATTATTGAATCATAGGTTTTCTTAGAAGAATGGGTCTTTCACACAAAATGTAAAGAAAATGGTCAAAAGGCCCTAGAATGAAGCATGAACTAAGTGTGTCAAAAATGTGGTCACAAGTTTATTGTTTTAGCTTAAATATTAATTTATGTGTCTACACTTCATAAAAAAACTACAATAACTTCCCCTATACATAATTTATTTTCTATGTTCATATGCGAAGTTAATATTTTCAATGTAGTGTTGGTTTCTCCTCTTTATTTTCTCTATAAACAATCCCATTCTAATTATTTTATTTACATAATTTTTTTATGTCTTTATCAAAGTTTTGGATTTTTAAAGATGATATTACATTTACAGATGCATTTATTCATTTTTTTATGCATATGTTGGTCTATAAAATGTCGGTTTTTATTTTGAATTCATGAGAAAACTGTTTTAGCATGTCAAATTCCTTTTTATATTAGAAAAACACAAATGGTTCTAGAAACTTGCAATCAATTTTTAAAAATGTATAGGTCCATGCAAAGGACAAATTTTATACTCCAAAGTGATGATGAAGGGCATGTGCATAGCTCTTTTTTCATGGAGAAGTTAGGTGGCTACATGTATTCAAGCACCTGCGATAATGACAAGAATTATTATCCACACAAAACCATAAGTGAAATAAATTAGATAAGGTTTTATATATTATGAATATAATTAATGTTAGAGGGAAAATTAAATAACCAAAATGAATCTATGTTTTTTTACAATTTCAGGTTTCTGCTTCTTAAAATTAAATGATTCCAAAATTTTAGTTTAGATATAAACAAATGGTATCTCAATTTATAGAATAAATGGGGATGTAATCATCACAACAATGACTTTATTAAAAAAATCTAATTCAATTATTTTTAACTTTTTCAAGATGAATATATGGTTATATATGTTTATTCATTTGATTTTATTATTGGAAAATTCTTATCCACCCTTATATAAACTCTTGTCTCTGTTGACACTGTTGGCCTAAAAAAACTGAGCTGGATATTCTATTTAAATTTTTAATTCATAGATAGCTTTTCAAATACTAGATGAATGGTTTAATCATTGGCAAATTTTGAGTTTTTGATCACTTGACCTTATATTTATTGTTTATATGTAATCCATGAAGATTTTAATTAAGGATTAATTCAAGTACAAGCTAAATAGAAGTCTAAATTGAACTATTATATAAGGGTTTGCAATTAGATCATTTGATAAGTGCACTCTGTATTGAAGAAACATATGATTATTTTTCATTTCATGTTGATATTGATTTTTTATACACTTATGATGTGATTTTTAAGTGTTTAAAACATTATGAATGTTAGATTTCAATGATAATATTGGTTGTCAAGCTTGGATGATATGTTATAATAATCAATTATAATTATATAATGATTTCATATCCAAGATCTAATTTGAACCAATTCATTTTTTTAAGATTTCATGATTTTAATGTGGTGATTTTAAATACTCATGCTCAAGTAAATTAAAAATTTGTACTACATTTGTAATAAATATGCATTTGTTACTATGTATTATTTTGTTGATTTCAATATGGCCATATAAAAAAGAAACTTAGTGTCAATTTTACTTGAAAATTTGTTTCATTGCAATCAAAATGTTTATTTATTTTCTTGTAACAAAATAACACTTTATTTTTTTAAAGATCAATATGCAAGTTTTAATGACAAATCATAAGATTTCATTTCATAGAGTCTATTGCCAAGAGGCAATCAAAACAAGCCATATGTCTTAAATACTTTGCATATAATGAATTAAAAATTAAGGAAAAGTTCATAGATTATATAAAGATCAAATACAAATATTCTATCATCTACTCATGTATTCTGTCATCTTGATGATAGTTCATGGAGTATGATCTAGAACATTGACTTGAAATAATTTACACTGTTTTAACCACAAATTTGTATTTTAATTTAATGGACTATGGAGATACTGTCTCTCTTATAAAAATATTCTACTATAATGTTAAGTTTTTCAATAGATAGAACATTTAACAATGTATGTATGTATGTATGTATGTATGTATGTATGTATGTAAGTAATAGTCTAATTCATTGTAAGAAAAAACATGTTATTAAGTTTTTTATTTGCCAAGTAAAGAACTAACAAGAAGAAATGGCTCTACTATATACATTGAATAGACAATAATGTTCAAATAAAAGGAAAATATAATGCATAGAACTAAGAAAATGGGAAGGGGGACAACAATAACAACTAGTATAGTAATTACATGTTTTGACCTTAAATTTTTTTTTATAAAAGTTATGTGACAAAGTTTTTTCTTATCCAATATATTTTTAAATAATTGATCATTACACTCAACATTTGAAAAAATTTAAAAAAGGGATAAGATATAATGTTTTTTCAAAGAATAATATATATTGAAAATAAATAAGAGACAATTATTCTATTCCGATAGTTCTGTGGTAGTGACTACAACACTTTACATATATGCCATAATTATTTTATACATCATCTTTGTTTAGCTTTGAACAACTTGTCTAATATGTGTCTCAGAATAACATAACATTTAAGACTATATAACTTTAGAAAATGCCTTTGATCTACTTTATTAAAATTAGGAATCAAAATCTTCCTACATAATTAAAAGTTTGACAAATTTAGAGACTTAGAAAAAAACATATTTAAACATTGCAACATTTTTTTTTAAAAATTATTGAATGTACTTAGTTCAAAGAGAGTCTTAGTATTTCTTGAAACATATAATTTTATTGTTCATATCAAGTGTAAAGCTGCCCTATATTTGAAAACATTTCAATAAGAATATAGTCTCTAAAATGTCTTTTTCATATTTCTCAAATTATATTTTTTCAAAGGCCGATAAATTTTCTTCAAGGATTTTTTTTACAAATTTCAATAAAATATTCCACTTTCTTCATTTATCATGCATTGCAGTGCAAGCTGAAATGAATGTAGTGTAGATCAATTTGCACAATGTATTGACTCATTTGTTGAAAACCCATCAACCAAAATCACTTTGCCACAATAATTATAGAATGATTGAAATAACCATGCATAAACATTTTTTATTTTAACAGTCCTATCTATAAAATAAAATAGGTGTCTGTCATAGTAAAAAAACATGTCATATATGCTAAAACATATTTCAAGAAAGAATTGTAAGCTAGGTAATGAATACCAAATAAATATATGAATTAATATTTTCCTACTTCATATTATGTATATGTTGTATTGTCTGATTGTCAATTAGTGCATCAAAGAAAGTAGATTGACTAGCATGCAGAGAATTAATACCTTTGGGACCATTTATAACAACATTTCTAAAAAGAACCATAAGTGTATGTTTTTACGATAATAATTATTTCAAGATAGGATAAATTTATTTCTATTTTTTACTGATTATAAGTCAAATTTACATAATGTTAGTATTTTGAAAGAAATATAGAAAAAGAAAAAAACTAGGCTTTTTTATATGGGACACTTACTGTAGCCATATCATCTACTGAATCACCATCCTTTATATGCAGTCAATATTGATTAATTTTTTAATGGAAACTAACCATAATATATCCAAATGAGCCCATAGAGAATGGTTTATTTAATTTTACAAATTCATATATGGTGGTGTTTAGAGCATGTTTACATTCTTTACAAACTATTATCATACTTTCAATCTTACTATCTATATTCAATGTAAGATTATAATAAATGTCACACCTTTCATATTAATTTTTATTTTGAATTATGAGTTATGTAATGTGAACACCAAATATAAGGCACTATTATGGAAATAATTTTTTTATCAACTTATTAATTTTGACATTTATTTACTATTATTTTAAAGATCCACCTAAATTTTTTATTAAAGTTAAAAAGGATTTTGAAAGGACCCCAAATCTTATAAAATTAAGGAGAAAAGATAATAATTAAATAATGATTGAATGAAAACATTAATCAATAAAGATAACCCATAAATCCCACATATAATAGAAAAAAAGATCTAAGAACTATCTAAACTATAACAAATAGACAACAAAGAAATAACCTCAAACAAAGTAAGAATAACCAAAGTTGGTTAGTGGTTTAACCACTTCCCATTCCTTAGTCATGAATTTGATGGAGTCCTTTGTAGTGCCAAAATTAATCTCCTTGGTTTTAACAAAATTTTGTTTTTATTTCATTTGTATCATCTAGTTATCTCTAATTTTCATAGTTTTTTCATCTTTCTATTTAAAGCTATCCCTCATGACAATGATACTTGTTGCATAGTTTTTAATTGTATTCCTATTTTTTTTTGGATCAACTTGTTTATATATTTTTTGATTTTATTTATTTTACTATCCATTTTATTAATTCTATTCTCCATTTGAGACAATTTTATTTGTAATCCCCCATAATTTTAGTTAAGGTCCCTAATTCATTATTAAAATTTATATTTTCATGATCAAGTTTCCCATAAACTTATATAATTAGCTAGTTTATATTATTTTGAAGACTCTTTTTTTACTTCAAAATAAACTTAAGGGATTACTTATGATTATTAATTTTCCTTTTTATATAACTAATCTTATCTAGGGATGAATTTTTCTCAATTGTCTTTCTTTCATTTCTTTTAATAGGGTTGGTGATTTCATCTGGATCTAAGTACCCCAAATAATTTTAAATCAATTTACCTCTTACATTAAATTAAATGTTAGATAAAGGGAAAACATGATCAAAGTTATTGAAGACGTCCATGTGATCATCCAAGGTTAAAGGCCCAGGTTATTCAATTAAGGATTGGGGATAATTTTTATAACTTTTCCTTTTCAAAATGACTATAACATCCTTAATGTCTACAAGACTGATACTAAAGGAAATAGGTTTTGGATATTTAGGATTGATAAGAGGATTATCAAAATCATCCAAAATAGGCTAAAATATTCTCAATTATGTTGATTTATGGATTGGGAGAAGGTTTGGAGGCGTAAGCTCTAGTGTTGTAGAAAATAAGGTAGATAATATTTTTATGGAGAGGGAGTAGACACTTATAAAATTATGAATCCATAATAGATATCTCTAAATAAAGGAAATAATAATTTTTTTTTTGTGCCTAAAGTAATTTAGAAATGCAAAGTGATGAAACCGATCTACTTTATATCTTCCTTCCAAAACGACATACCTCATAAATTGGTGTAAAATATAATTCCATGGATTTGGTAAGGAATTAATAATATAAATCCCTTAAAAATCATTCATTTTATCATTACCAAAAAGAAAATTTGAGACTTCTTGTTTTATCTCCCTTTTTGACTTGTAGTATTTTTTTATCTTCCATGCTCAAACTAGTGACTTGTGAAATTCTCTCCATATACACCTCAAAAGAAATGCCTCCAATAATGATACCTTAATAATTTTTAATGACTTCAAAATTTGAGGAAACATGAGGGTTGTTACCCATGATATTTTATATGAAGTTTTTCATTCCCCCCTATTTGAGGATCCTCCAAATAGTTACATGTTTTCTTATTATTTCATTCACCATGGGTTTTGTTGGCCAAATTTGGCCTACATACCAAAAGTTGCCTAATCTAAAAAAAGAAACTAAGTAGAGATATGGATGGAATGAGTGGAAAACAATTAGGAGAAGAAGAATCTCATATTGTTTATAAAGCTTTTGAAATTTTTTAAGTGAGCTTAAAGTACAATTTATTGATCCTTGGGAAGTAGGCTTGGAAACAAGTCTAGGATTACAAAGTGAAAAGACCAATAGGTTCTCATGGCATTTCAAGCATTCAGGGGCATGATTTAGGTTGAAAAAAAACTTAGAATTTTATTGGATCCTTCTAAAGAGACAATAATTTTTTGCATGACTCTAGGATAACCAGAGTGTCACAAGTACATCACAAAAGGACAAATAAGCTAATATGGTTACACATTTGATAGATACACTTAGGAAATTGGTCAAGGCTAAAATACCACATGGAAATGATGTTTTTCATGTCAAAAAGGTCCCATCAAATTTTTGTATCTTGATGAGTTCTCTATCTCAAGAAATAAGCTTCCAAATTTGAGCTTGCAGAGCGGGACAAGTGCACATACATCAAATTTGGGCCTCATAAAATAGATATTTAAATTCAAATGTTCCAAGGATAAAAATATAGTTGATAAGTGCCAAAATATCACTTGATTAGATCATAATTAAATGACACATGTGTAGTCAATAGGTTAAAAGGTCCCTAGAATAAGATCAATAGTCTGCATTCAATCAGATCAAAAGATCCAATGATGAATGGGTGAGGATGATGTTAGTGGGTCCTAAAGATCCAATGGAGAACATTAAATCATGCATCAAATATAAATGATGAGTTCAAAGGTCAACTAGTCAATAAATCTTGAAGACAAATACATAGTTACCAAGTGTCGTGATCATGGTAACTACCAGGTAAATCAATAGAGCATATGCAAGCTATAAAAAAGTAGATCAATGATGTGTTTAAAGTTAAGAGTCAATGCTCTTGAGAATGAATGTGAGGCTATCATGTGATGTAAATGTGGAAGTAGATAGACTGATAGCAGGATCCTGAGAAGGGATGCATCGCTAATAAATGGCACAAGTGGAAGCCCAGATCAAGAATGATAGTTGATATCAAAAATTGAAATTAGGAGACTTAAAATGGATAAAAGTTGTACCAAGGAAAATATTTTGAAGGAAATACATCACCATTAAGATTTATACACAAAATAGGTTTATATAAACCTAATGTAATTCAGAGTGAGACTATGCGGCCTATAAGCTTTCCATAAATAGGGGAACTATAGGAAAACCAATAAATGGATTAGTTTTCAATATATAAAATGATTTGTGCTCAGATATTAAAATAAGAATAGTTATTTGATTAGGGAAGGAGTGTCTCATATTCTAATATAGTCACAGCCTTGAAAAATAGTTACTTTTAGTCACCTAAGGTAGACCAAGCATAGACCTATCAATTCCAAGATATGAGGATTTTGTCCTCATGGGTAGATTAAGTAGAAAGTAGCATAGAGTCCCAAGAAGGAGACTTGATGGTTGGATAAAGACAATGGAGAATTTAATTCTTTTATAGAGCCTTTAAAGTTTTTTTCTTCTTGATAAGATCATGACTCAACATCCTCAGATTAATGTTAATCCATTGAGAGTAATTAGACCTCATTCAATGTTTTCTGCTTGCACAACTGCCTCTTTCTTCTCCCTTTTTTTTATATATGTCCCATCTTCTTCCATATTGTATCTCTCTCTAAAAAAATGTTTTAGGAAAGAACTCTCTGATATTTTTTAGAGAAAAAGACTCTTATGCCTTTGGCTTGCCCAGGCTATGCCAAAATTTATCTTGTAACACCTATTTGATGTAATAAAAGACTAAATTCCTCCATTTTATGATTAAATTAAAGTGTGTCTTATAAATTCATTTGATGTGGTTAAGTGAATGTATGCTTTCATTACCTCTGTCTGAATTTTCTCACCTTTATGAAGTGTTTTGGTAGTTCTCATAGGTCATTCTAAGTGCAATATATAGTTTGTTGATTAGTTTAGAAGTGGAAAACTGCCCTCCCAGCTAGGTTGATAACTAGTCAATGCCATTTTGTGAAATACCTATGTGAGGGATGATAAAAAATGAGTGAAGTGATCTTATTTAGTTTTGAATGTGTCTTGTGCAAGTGTAAGTGTTCAAATTACTGGTACATCAGCTCATTTTACATGCTTTGATATATTTTTGTTAATCTCTCTCCCTTTTCCAAGTAGGATTTAATTTAGGTTTAGTTTAGGTAATAGATCCAAAAGAAAGTCAATCTTCTCTAGAGGTTTGACCCAATCTTACATGACCCACAACCTAGGGTCATTCCCATGTTATACTAGGTTTGAGTAAGAGGACATGAACAATACCCTTTTCAGCTAAGAGTGCAAGATAGGTCCAATAGTTTTTGTATGCCCTATGGGACTCATTGGATCTAGTATTGGTGAAATTATAGTTGCCACAGTGTTATTTATGAAGTATTTGGTGATTCTAAGCTCAAGTAATTACTTCTGATAGTTTAGGCACACTTTCCAAGTAAGTCTATTTTCATTGCACTATCTTGATGTTATTTTCATGGATGTATATGAGGAAGATCCCTATGTAATACTTCCTTATCAGCCATATGATCAATTATACCAGTGTTCTCATGATCCATATGAGTCTCATTATGAGCTTAATTAGCCTCACTAGTAGTTTTATCAAAGTTATGATGAGATTTGCCTAGTTTTTCATGATCCTTATTATCAAAAGCATGAATCTTACCTTCCTTTTGAACCATATCAGTTTCAAGACTATATTTCACCTTTCCCATTTAGATATGATGTTGCATATGAGAAGCCTTGTCTCCAAGAAATAATGGATGAAATAGAGCTCAAAATACTATTATATGCAAGGAAAGTTTTTTCAAACTCTTAGTATGAGGAAGTTAATGGTCTATTTCAAAACATGTCCAATGATCTAGAGGAGAGGAATGAGTTGTGTAATCTTGTATTGGAAAATATGGAGGTTTTGGAGAGGAAGAAAAGTAATTTGAACTGGTTGTTTCAAAAACCCTCTTGTATTCCTTACCAATCTTCTTGCATTACTTATCCTCATGAAGCTCTTAACCGTGCTCAATGTGTGCCAATGTAGCTTCCTAGTTAGAGTCAAGATCAAACTCATAATCCTATTCAAGAGACTAAACCTTCTTATACTCCCCATTCTTCACCACTCATCCCTCATGTTCAAGTTTTCCATGAAAACAAGGAGATTTCAAACTTTGATGAAGTGATGGCCAAGTGGAAGGAGCATAATGTAGAGAATTTCAAAAGTTTCTCTTTCCCTCCTCTCCAAAACTCCCTAAATTATTCCATTACTGTCAAAATCCCAAAATTTGGTCATGATCAACCTCCCATGTCTCATACTACCTATCAAACAAATGAATTCCATCACCCTCCCACCATCTCCCTTCTTCAAGAGGAACCTGTTCTATGGAGTATAGAGAAAGAGGTTTCAGATATAAGTCAAGTTTTTTAAGAGTTTGAAGAAGATATTTCAAGTGTGTATGTGGAATATTTTATCATTGATATTTCACTTGAGGTTGTAGCCGGGAATGAGACTGCAGTTGATAATGAAAAGGCTGGTCTTGATGTGGAAGAACTTCATGAGATAGTAGAATTTAAAGTCATAAATAAATTTGAGATATCTCATATTGAGAAATATGAAGGTGTTATTCAAGCTAATTCTATTCAAATTGATCAAAATGAAGAACAAAAAGATGATTGGTAGTTGTTCCTTAAATCTTTGTAAGAGATTTAAGAGCTTTTTAGGGATATACTTCTTATTGAAGAGCATGTTTATGAGAAATTTAATCTAGAGTCACTCATTCAAGATCATGATATAGCTTGGGTTGACTATTCAAAGCTCCTTGAAGAGCTGGATGAACTTGTAGCATATGGTAAAAAGGATGAGGTCACTCAAGGACAATGCATAGATGAGATAACACTTAACAAGGTTATATTTGACAAGTAGTATTAAAAATATCCTAAAGTACAATATGAGTTTGTTTTTGTTGGTGACTAGTTTGATATTGATGACTCATTTGAGTAGATGTTAAGAGAGTTAGTAGGCAAGAATATTTCCTCATCAAAAGTTATGTTCAATAAACATCTTTCTTTGCAATTTGTACCATCTCTTGGAATGAGTGAGTTCATGAATTTACCTTTTGATCCAGGTGGATCATGTTTTGTCATGATTATTTAGATTAGTTAGTTTATGTTTTGTATCAAATAAGTGCTTTGTTTGCACATTTATTTTGTTAGGTTAGTTTCCCTATTTTGTTTGTTTCCTTCCCTATTTTGGTGGAATTTATTTTCTTTGCAAGTCAAAAGGTTTCTTATAGTCATGGATTATATTCATCATTATTGGTGTGTCCAAGAGTAATCTAAATGGTCTAAGTTCTCGAGCACAATAGGCATACTGCCCGGTTGAGTCACCAAAGATGTTGGCCAAATTTGGCCTACATACCAAAATTTGCCTAATCTAGTATAATATACTAAGTAGAGTTATGGATGAAATGAGTGGACCAAAAGTAGGAGAATAAGAGTATCTTATTGTTTATAAAGGTTTTGAAACACTATATGTGAGCTTAAAGTGCAATTTATCGATCATTTGAAAGTAGGCTTGGAAATAGGTCTAGGATTACAAAGTGAAAATACCAATAGGTTATCATGGTGTTTCAAGTATTTAGAGGCATGAATAAAGTTTCAAAAAGTATTATAAGTTCATTGGATCCTTATAAAGAGACAATAGTTTCTTGTGTGAGTCCAAGAAAACTAGACTGTCACAAGCATGTCATGAATGGACAAATAGGCTAGTCTGGTTACACATTTGATAAATACACTTAGAAAATTAGTCAAAGCTAAAATACCACATAGACATGATGTTTTTCATGTAGAGAAGGTCCCATTTAAATTTTGTATCTTAATGAGTTCTCTATCTCAAGATATAATCTTCCAAATTTAAACTTGTAGAGTGGGATATGTGTGCAGACGCTAGATTTGGGCCTTGTAAAATAGCTATTTAAATTTAAATATTCTAAGGATAAACATGTAGCTTCCAAGTGTAAAAATTTCACTTGATCAGATCATAAATCAATGACACACAGGTAGTCAATAGGTCAAAAGGTCCCTAAAATGAGATCAACTATTTGCATTCAATCAGATCAAAATATCCAATGATGAGTAGATGAGGATGATGTCAGTGGATCTGGAAGATCTAATAGAGTGCATTAAATCATGCATAAAATATTAATGAAGAGCTCAAAGGTCAACTAGTCAGTAAATCTTGAAGACAAATGTGGAGTTTCCAAGTGTCATGACCATGGTAACTACCAGGTAAATCAATGAAGCGCATGCAAGCTGTGCAAAAGTAGATCGATAGTGCACCTAAAGTTAAGAGTCAATGCTCTTGAGAATGAATACGAGGATATCATGTGGTGAAAACATAATAGTATATAGACTCATAGTAGGATCCTAAGAAGGGATGCATCACCGATAAATGGCATAAGTGGAAGCCCAGATCAAGATCAATGGTCGATATCAAAAGTCAAAGCCAGGAAACTTTATATGGAGAATGAATTTGACTCAGGTATAACTAAGGAAAATACTTTTAAGGACATACATCACCATTAAAATTTAGACATAGAATAGTTTTGTCTAAACCTAATATAGCTCAGAGTAAGACTATGTGGCCTATAAGATTTCTAGAAATAGGGCAACAATAGGAAAACCAATAAATGGATTGGTTTTCAATATATAAAATGATCTATGCTCAACTATTGTAATAAGAATAGGTATGTGATTAATGGAGTGTCTCATATTTTGATATAACCACAACCTCAATAAATAGGTACTTGTAATCACCTAAAGTAGACCAATCATGGATCTGTTAGTTCCAAGATATGGGGATTTTGTCCTTGTGGGCTAATCAATTAGAAAGTAGCATAGAGTCCCAAGAAGGAGACCTGGTGGTTGGATAAAGACAATGGAGCGTTCAATTATCTTATAGAGCCTTTAAATTTTTTATCTTTTTGATAATATCATGACTCAGTATCCTTAGATTAATGCTAATCTATTAAGAGTTTTGGACCTCATTCAATGTTTTTTGCTTGCACAAATCCCTCTCTCTTTTCCCTTTTTTATGTATATGTCCCATCTTCTTCCACATTGTATCTCTCTCTAAAAAAATAGTTTTAAGAAATAAACCTCTGATATTTTTTAGAGAAGAAGACTCTTATGCCTTTGGCTTGCCCAAGCTATGCCAAAATTTGTACTGTAACACCTATTTAATGTAATAAAAGACAATTCTTCCATTTTGCAGCTGAATTAAAGTGTGTCTTATGAGTTCATTTGATTTGGTTAAATGAATGTCTAAATTTTATCACCTTTATGAAGTGTTTTGGTAGTTCTCACAAGTCACTCTAAGTGCAATATATAATTTGTTTATTAGTTTGGAAGTGGATAACTGCCCTCCCATGCTAGGTTGATAGCTAGTCAAGTCCTTTTTATGAAATACTTATGTGAGGGCTGATAAAAAATGAGTGAAGTGATCTTATTTAGTCTTAGATGTGTCTTATAGTGTGTTTTATGCAAGTATAAGTGTTCAAATTACTGGTACATCACCTTATTTTTCATGCTTTCATAGATTATTGTTAATATCTCTCCCTTTTCCAAATAGGAGTTAATTTAAGTTTAGTTTAGGTGATATATCCAAAAGGAAGTCGGCCTTCTCTAGAGGTTTGACCCAATCTTAGGTGACCCATAGCCTATGTCCATTCCCATGTTGGACTAGGTTTGAGTAAGAAGACCCGTATAATCCCCTTCTTAGCTAAGGCCACAATCTAGGACACTAATAGTTTTGGCATGCTTGGTGGGACTCATTGGAGCTGGTTTTGGTGAAATTGTAGTTGTATTTTTATTATTCATGAAGTATTTGGTGATTCCAAGATCAATCAATTACTTCTGATAGTCCAAGCACAGTTTTCAAATAAGTCTATTTTCATCACACTATCTTGATGTTATTTTCATATCTATGTATGAGGAAAATCCCTATGCAATACTTCTTTATAAACCCTATGATGGATTATACTAGTATTCTCATGATCCATATGAGCCTCATTATGATCCTAATCAGCCTTACCAAGAGTTTTATCAAAATTGTGATGAGCCTTGCCAAGTTTTTCATGATCCTTATTATCAAGAGCATGACTCTTACCTTCCTTAAGAACCATATCAGTCTCAAGACCAGATTTCACCTTTCCCACATGGCTATGATGTTGCATATGAGTAGTCTTGTCTCCAAGAAATAATAAATGAGATAGAGCTCAAAATACTAGCATATGTAAGGAAATTTTGTTCAAACTCTTAGTATGAGGGAGTGAATGGTCTATTTCAAAATGTGTCTAAGGATCTAGAGGTGAGGAATGAGTTGTGTAATCTTGTATTAGAGAAGATAGAGTTTGAGAGAAGCAAAAAAGTGAGTTGAACTAGTTTTCTCAAGAACCCTCTTATATTCCTTACCAATCTTCTTGTGTTACTTATCCTCATGAAGCTCTTAACCATACTCGGTGTCTGCCAATGGAGCTTCCTGGTTGGAGTCAAGATCAAATTCATATGCATATTCAAGAGACTAAACCTTCTTATAGTCCCCTTTCTTCACCACTCATCCCATAAGTTCAAGTTATCCATGAGAACAAGGATATTTCAAACTTTGATGAAGTGATGGCCAAGTGGAAGGAGCAGAATGTATAGGTTTTCAAAATATTCTCTTTCCCTCCTCTCCAAAACTCCCTAAATCATTCCATTACTCTCAAAATCCCAAAATTTGATCATGATCAACCACCCATGTCTTATACTACCTCTCAAACAAATGAATTCCATCACCCTCCCACCATCTCCCTTCCTTAGGAGAATCATGTTCTATGGCGTATAGAGGAAGAGGTTGCAACTACAATTTATGTTCTTAAAGAGTGCGAAGAAGATGGTTCAAGTCTACATGAGGAAGATTTTCTCATTTATACTTCACTTGAGGTTGTAGTTGGGAATGAGATTACAGTTGAGAATGAGAAGGCTGGTCTTGATGTGGAATAACTTCATGAGCTAGTACAAGTTGAAGTCATAAATGATTTTTAGATATCTTTTATTAAGAAAGATGAAGGTTTTATTCAAGCTAATTTTATTCAAACTGAACAAAATGGAAAATAAAAAGATGATTCAAAGCTGTACTTTAAATCTCTATAAGAGATTAAAGAGCAGTATAGGGATATGTTATCCATTGAAATGAATTTTTATGAGAAATTTGATCAAGAGTCACTCATTCAAGATCATGATATAGCTTAGGCTAACTATTCAAATCTCATTGAATAGTTGGATGAACTTGTAGAATATGGTGAGAAGGATGAGGTCACTCAAGGACAATGCATATATGAGATATCACTTGACAAGGTTGTAGTTGAGAAGAAGTATGAAAAATATCCTAAAGTGCAAGATGAGTTTGTTTTTGTTGGTGACTAGTTTGCTATTGATGACTCATTTGAGGAGATGCTAAGAGAGTTAGTAGGAAAGACGAGTGCCTCATCAAATGTTATGTTAAATAACTATCATACTTTACAACTTGTACCATCTCTTAGAATAAGTGAGTTCATGAAATTTCACTTTTGATCCAAGTGGATCATGTTTTATCATTATTAGTTAGATTAGTTTATTTATGTTTTTATCTCAAATACGTGATTTTTTTGCACATTTATTTTGTTAGGTTAGTTTCCCTAATTTGTTTATTTCCTTCCCTATTTTGGTGGAATTCATTATCTTTGCAAGTCAAAAGATTTATTGTAGTCATGGATTGGATTTATCATTATTGGTAAGTCTAAGATTCATATAAATGGTCTAAGTTCTCAAGCATAGCAGGCATGCTACCAAGCTGAATCATAAAATATGTTGGCCAAATTTGGCCTACATACCAAAATTACCTAATCTAGAATAAGAAGCTAAGTAGAGTTCTAGATGGAATGAGTGGACCACAAGTCGAAGAAGAAAAATCTCATATTATTTATAAAGCTTTTTAGACACTTTAAGTGATATTAAAGTGTAATTTATTGATCCTTGGGAAGTGAGCTTGGAAATAGGTCTAGGATTGCAAAGTAAAAATACCAACAAGTTATCATAGTGTTTCAAGCATTCAAGGAAATGAATTAGGTTGCAAAAAGTCTTATAAGTTTAATGGATCCTTCTTAAGAGACAACATTTTCTTGCATGAGTCTAGATGAACCAAACTATCATAAGCACGTCATAAAAGGATAAATAGGCCAGTCTAGTTACACATTTGATAAATACATTTAGGAAATTGATCAAGGCCAAAAGACCACATGTATATGATGTTTTTCATGCCGAGAAGGTCCCCTTCAAATTTTATATCTTGATAAGTTCTCTATCTCAAGATATAAGCTTCCAAAATTGAACTTGCAATATGGGACATACACACAGATGTCAAATTTGGGCCTCTTAAAATAGACGTTTAAATTAAAATGTTCTAAATATGAATGCACAATTTCCAAGTCTCAACATATCACTTGATCCGATCATAGATCAATGACACATGGGTAGTCAATAGGTCAAAAAGTCCCTAGAATGAGAACAACAGTCTACATTCAATCATATCAAAAGATCTAATAGTGAGTGAGAAAGGATGATGTCAGTGCACCCCAAAGATCTAATGAAGTGCATTAAATCATGCATCAAATATCAGTGGTGAGCTCGAAGGTCAACTAGTCAATGAATCTTGAAGATAATTGCATAGTTTCCAAGTGTCATGACCATGATAACTATCAGGTAAATCAATAGAGTGCATGCAAGCCATGTAAAAGTAGATTGACTGTATGCATAAAGTCAAGAGTCAATGCTCTTGAGAATGAATATGAGGTTACCACATGGCTCAAGTGTATAAGTAGATAAACTAATATTAGGATCCTGAAAAGGAATGCATCATTGACAAATGGCACAAGTGGAAGCCTAGATCAAGATTGATGGTCGATATCAAAAGTTGAAGTCAGGAGACTTCAAATGGAGAATGAATTTGACTCAAGTCAAACCAAGGAAAATATTTTGAATGACATACATTGCCATCAAAATTTAGACTCAGAATAGGTTTGTCTAAACCTAATATAGTTCTGAGTGAGACTATGTACTCTATAAGCTTTCCATAAATATGGTAATTATAGGAAAACCAATAAATATATTGGTTTTCAATTTATAAAAATATCTATGCTCATATATTGTGATAAGAACATGTATGTGATTAATGAATGTCTCATATTCTAATATATTCATAACCTTGACAAATAGGTACTTGCATCTACCTAAGGTAGACCAAGAATGGTTTTGTCAGTTTCAAGATATGAGGATTTTATCCTCGTGGGTAGATCAAGTAGAAAGTAACGTAGAGTCTTAAGAAGGAGACCTAGTGGTTGGATAAAGACACTGGAGCATTCAATTATTGTATAGAGCCTTTAAAGTATTTTCCTTATTGATAATATCATGAATATATATCCTTGGATTGATGCTAATTTATTGAGAGTAGTTGGACCTCATTCAATGTTTTCTGCTTGCACAACTCCCTCTCTCTTCTCCCTTTTTTCTATATATGTCCTATCTTCTTCCACATTGTATCTCTTTCTAAAAAAAAGGTTTTAGAAAAGAACTCTCTGATACATTTTTAGAGAAAAAGACTTTTATGCCTTTGGATTGTCTAAGCTATGCCAAAATTTGTATTGTAACACCTATTTGATGCAATAAAAGACTGAATTATTTTATTTTATGATTGAATTAAAGTGTCTTATGAATTCAATTGATGTGGTAAAGTGAATGTATGCTTTTCTTGCATCTATCTAAATTTTTTCACATTTATGAAGTGTTTTAGTAGTTCTCACATGTCATTCAAAGTACAATATATAGTTTGTTGATTAGTTTGGAAGTGAAAAATTGTCCTCCCATGTTAGGTTGATAGCTAGCCAATGCCTTTTTGTAAAATACTTATGTGAGGGATGATAAAAAATGAGTGAAATGATCTTATTTTGTCTTGAATGTATCTTATAATGTGTCTTGTGCAAGTATAAGTGTTCAAATTACTGGTGTATCACCTCATTTTACATGCTTTCATAGATTGTTGTTAATCTCTTCGCGTTTTCCAAGCAAGAGTTAATTTAGATTTAGTTTAGTGATAGATCTTATTGGAGAAATAATCTTATTTTGGGTATTTCTTATAGGTTTATAGGCCTATCTTAAGTCTTAGTTATGTGTGCATTTATTATATTTGTAAATGCATTATATTCTTACTTTTATGAGGTGTCACTCACCTCTCTAATCCATTTGTTGGATTTAGTGTTACTTGCATGTAGCTCTCCATTCTCCACTTGGCACACACTTACCTTTATTTGTAAGAGATTAGGACACAATTTTCACACACTTGGAGGGATAATAGGGTTCTATGTAACTCTCATTTTCCTCTTCTAGCTCTAAAAGAGCCCTTTTTTCCCTCTTTTCCTCACTAGGATCTTGACAGATAATTTTCTTATTCTCTTATGCTCTTGATTCAATCTTGTACTTATGGAGATTTTGGTTGCAATCCTTATAATAATATCATGTAGGTTTTTCCTCGATGTATTTAATTTTCCACTTTAAAATTTTGTCTCAACTTATAATTTCTCCTTAAAAGATATTATTTCATGTTTTTCTTATTTTATATATTTTTAATATTATTTATAAATAGTTTTGGTATAATTCCTAATATAGTATCAGAGTCTTGATTATTTAACATTGTGTTTTGAGTATTTGTACAAATTTAGAGGTGGAATTTTTTTTTGACTTCTGTAACTCTGTAAACTTTCCTTTTTTAAAAAGAAGTTTTTTTCATGCACTCAGATTTATTTGATATATTGGAATACTAACCTCTATTTTTTTAGGTTTCATTTCATTTTATCATATTTATGCTCTCTGTGTTGGATAATTCTTTTTTATTGTGCATTTATGCATTCTGGTTGTTCTTTACAACTAATTGTTGTTTTTATTGAACACTAATAGAATAATAAAATTATTTATGTCACGTTCCATTCTCAAGTTGTTTTTAATAGTTCTGAGAATTCATTATTTTTAAATTCTAGTTAAGAGGTATCATGGTTTTAAATTCTCATCTGGCATTTAATTAACATTTAATCCTTGTATGAGCATTCTTCTACTCATTTTGTGCAGTTGATTTTTGGTTTGTGTCTTCTTAGCGTAGTTAATTATTGATGTTACCTGTATTTTTTTATTTCCTTCCATCTTGTTACATTTGGGTGGAAGCACATTTTTTGTGTTGATTTTATTTTATTTTTTACTTGAAAACTCTACACGTGGCATTTGTTTTATTCAAAATATGTGTTTGATTGCCCTTTATTATATCAAATCATGTTAAAATATTATTTTCATGATTTTTTAAAAAATAATCAAAGATTCCTTTATAATTTTATTTTTTACTTGAAAACTCTACACGTGGCATTTGTTTCATGTTTTTACCATAAGTCATAAATTTAAAATTTACCCAACCAAAACTTTTAAAACATGGCAAAACCTCCTTTTCACGTGGTATGATCTTTTTTATAAGATTTTTCTTTCGTCTTTTAAAAATGTTTAAAGGCTTTTTTTTATTTAAGCATTGTTTTTTTAAAATTAAAGTAATTTGATTATTGTTTTGGTGTGAATTTAAAAGTTAATTGGTGATTTTATGTAAGTTCTTTTTAAATTATTATTAGTTTTTTTAATAAACCTTTAAACTTGTGTAACCTTTTGGTACATATATATAGTGCTATAATTTTGCATTTTAGCACATTAAAAAATGACATTTAAATTGATTATTTTTTTAGCCTTTAAAAAGTATTTGTATTAAATTGATTTAAAAAATAACGAAATTATTGCACTCAAATGTGAAATTCAATGTCAAAAGACATTATTATGACTTTGCAAAATTCATTTATTAATCATGTAGAGAAAATGCAATCATCTATTGACGCTCTTAATGTTAAATTTATGTCATTTGCTAATGATAATAGCTCTCATAATGATGAATCTCATTGTGATTTTAAACAAATTCAAACTTATGTGCACACTCCTACCAACCCTAGTTTCAAAATCATGTAATTTATGGGCTATTCGGGTGGTGCACTTGTTATATGCAAAGATGGTATTCTTGAACTTATTTTGCCTACTTGTAATGCAAATTTTGAAGCTCTTGTTTATGATGATTCTCATGCTTCTAATGTAAGTTTAGAATCTTATTTTCTTTCACATAGAAGGACTTATAATGCAACTTCCTTTGATTATATTGCTTCTAATGCTCATGTTTTGGTTAGAAATGATAAACCTTGTATGTATTATGTAAAATATGGGAATTGCATATCTAAATGTTAGAAATTGCACTCATATAAATATTGTGGTAAATCTACGCATGATACATTAAATTATTGAAAAATGACTAAATGTTCTACATCTAAGGGTAAAACTGTTTGGATTTGTAAAGAAAATGAATATTTTAGAGACATTGATATGTCTTCTTACATTAAATCTTCTAATGCTTCATGTAGAATATATTTTATAAGTGACACATCTTTTTTGTTTCCATTTTGATTAAAATCAATTTTTTATGCAAAGAATATATGCTTTATTTAGAGTTTGACTAACTTCTTTTTTGTGTGGATTATCACATTTTGTGATAGAACTTGTCTTTACTCAAATTTGCCTAGTTGTACATATACTTTTATTACATTATGTATGTAGATTGTATTTTTTGGCATATTGGATACTTAACTAGAAAGATTGGTGTTAACATATTTATTTTGCAAGTTTATGGATCATTACTCCTTTTGGTTGGTCTTTGTTCTATGGTGGATTGACCACCTTATCTGAAAAAGATTCTTGAATATTTTTGGTGATCACACTTTCTCCCTTATGACTTTTGGCAGCATATTTTTTTTTTCTTTTCTCAATATTTTTTGTAATTCCTCTTAAAAGAAGCTTCTATTAAGGGAAAGTATTATGTAATCTCAACTCCCTTCTTTATTTGTAAAGATTTTCTCCACTTTTGTAACCTCAAATTAAGTTTAAGGGAGAGTGTTGGAGAATTAATTTTAAATTGGGTCCTTCTTATAGGTTTCTAAGCTTATGTTAAGTCTTAGTTATGTATGCATTTATTATATTTGTAAATGCATTATATTTTTACCTTTATGAGATGTCACTCACCTACTTGATCTAATTGTTGGATTTAGAGTTACTTGCATGCAACTCTCCCTTTTCCACTTGGCATATACTTACCTCTCTTTGTAAGAGATTAAGACATAAGTGACACACACTTGGAGGGTTTGTAAGGTCATAATAGGGTTCTATGTAACTCCCATTTTCCTCTTCTAACTCTATAAAAGAGTCCTTCCTCTCCTCTTTTCCTCACTAAGATCTTGATAGATTTTTTTCTTCTTCTCTTGTGCTCTTGATTCAATCTTGTACTTGTGGAGATTTTGGTTGCAAGCCTTCTAATAATATCATGTAGATTTTTCTCTGATATGTTTAGTTTCTCACTCTAAAATATTGTCTCAACTTATGATTACATGTTGAGAGGTATTATTATTTTATGCTTTTCTTAATTTATATATTTTTAATGTTATTTATAAATGATCTTGTCATAATTATTAATAGATTTAGAAGGAAGATGACCTTCTTCAGAGGTCTGACCCAATCTTAGGTAACCCACAGCTTAGGGTCATTCCCATGTTGGACTAGGTTTGAGTAAGAGGACTTAAACATTCATCTTTTCAAGTAAGGGTGCAATCTAAGACACCAACAAGTTCCACCATACATCTATCACATCCTATGGCTTAAGTGATGAATGAAATTTCATCCCTTTTTCTAACTATCCTACTTATATTAACTTTTTTTTTAGTGGAAGAGAAAGATCTAATTGAAAACATCTTCTCACTCCTTATAGCTTCATTGAGGCCACTTGGGCTCACATATAAATTAATGAATCATTTATGTGTGTTACAACTCACTCTCATATTATTACTCTAAATGAGACTAACTTTTTCATGATTGGGTATATAATCAAGGACCTTCCTTCTCAAAATTTCATTATACCAATATGATTCATAATGAATGCCTATGATGAACATAATAAATATGTTAAGTTGGCGATGGGTGTAGATGGTATCATTGATATATTCCTTCAAATTATTCGTTTGATTTATAATTTTATATTCACATATCACAATTTGTTTTCATTGGAATCTACCCTACTATATTATTTGTCTTAGACATCATCAAGTTCTGAAGGTCACTTGGGTTTATCCTCTTTCAATAATCAGACAACCTCATAAGTTAGGTCCTAAATTACTTTCATTTATAAAATTGATAATATTAAGGAGTCTCATTCAATCATTAAATGAGTTAATTTAATCCATTTTTCTACTTGTATAACTTATAAGATTTTTTTTCTTATATCATAATATTAATCCGAGTTCCCATATTCCTAGCTTAGGTAGTTATTAAGTCTATTTTGTTATCTCTAATTATTCATCAGCCTTCTACCACTCCTAGGTTGCCTTTTGAAGCTCCATCAAAGTTTAGTTTATACCATCATAGGGAAGTGTTGATAATTTTACCCCTAAGTCAAAATAAATCAACCCACCTATAGAACAAACTTATTACTTAGTTAATATCAAATTTTTAAATCTACTTAACATTAATTATCAACTCAGGGTACGTAAATTTTTTAAGGATGTCGGCACTATATATGTATTATTAATTCATAGACTAACTAAATTACTAGTTGTAGTACAATTCATTTATCCTTATTTTACCATATATATATATATATATATATATATATATATATATATTATATATAAGGAAATGATTATAATATAATACAAAAATTCTTCACACTTATGAGTCACACATGCATCACACTTCATGTAATCAAACTAGTAATAAAATTAACTCACACAACACACTTTAATCTAAGAAGGGTCAGGATCTTCACTGTAACTCCTTCCGAGGGGGCCCTCCTCTTTCAAAATTGAGTTTCAATTCTTCTCTAAGAGACTTAAAAAAGCTTCTTATAGAATCAAACTTTCATTACTCAGATTTGTAGCAATTAAATATTACTATAGTAGATTATAATATTCCAAATACATAAGGTAGTTTATTAGCTTCAACCAAGAACACTAATCTAATAAAGGTAAAAATAATTTTCAAGTAACCTAATCAACCTTCAGATGATTATTAACTTAAAGTTGTTTCTTTTTAGGCCCAACTCGGTAAATGATAGTATATTTTGTTTTGTTTTTTTCTTCTTTCTCACTTTACCATTGTCCTTATCTTATTCATCATTTGGTAGCACATCTAAGTTTATTTTCATGTGAGGGGTCTATATAGATCTTATGAAAGACCCTCTTCAATCATTTATTTTGTTTCTAAGATAGCTAAATGTATCCTTAAAAAGCTAATTACTTATTATTACAATAATAGTTTTTTATGTGTGGTGGCTATAGGCTCCTATAGGTGAAAGCCTACAATTTCTACGAAAAACCTATAGGTGAAAGCCTACAATTGCTATAAAAAACTTATAGGTGAAAACCCTGTATCTTGGAAGTTGTTACAGGCAACCTGTAGGTGAAAGCTTATAGCTTGGTAGTTGCTATGAGATGTAAGTCCTTTTTTCTATGAGGTACTTTATAAGTGCTATGACCAAGTAAGATTCATGAAGTCTTATTTTACCCTTCAAATGTTTGTTAAATAAGGTTACACAATTATAATCTAATAAAAAAAGCATCATTCATCCATAACACAACATGCATATATTAATGCACACATATAATCATTAATTCATTCATTCATTTACATAAGTCATGGATAGTTATAAGGATTCATATAGGAAAAATATATATAATTGGGTATAGATGAGGTTAGAAAAGGAATAATTAGTGGGCTCATCACACCCCCAAACTTAACCTCTTGATTGTTATTGAGTAATCCTTCTTTGCATTTTGAATCCACAATATTTTCTAAAATCTAAGGGCTCAATACAACCCACTCATTTGAAGATATAAAAATCTTTAGCATCATCTATGCTTTTCCACCTTTTCTTCTCTGCTTCTCTGTCAGCAGGTACATTCCCCTCCCAATCAAGAATTGGGAACCAAAATATGGGTGGATGAAACATCTACCCTAACCAACTTATCCTTCTTCTCCTGACAAGTGCAATGTACATATATACTCTATGTATTACCTTTCTAAGATTCTGAGGGAAATAAGGCTCTTTTATTTTTAGGGTGTCTAAAAGCTCTAGCCATTTGTACAAATAGGAAACAAAAATCTATTTTCCATCTCTCTCCATGAGGCTCAAGTAGTGTTTCTATACATCTACTTATTTATTTATGATCCATGCTCATGGAGTATCTGCATTCATAAAGGCAATCCATTCATCTATTATAGCTTTTGAATTAGCAGATTCACCCCTAATCATTAGGGTAGCTTCTTTTTCTTTTTCTTGATAGTCTTCAACCTATATTTTTATTATTATTTCATTGGGGATGTATGAGATAAAGGCATTCAATTAGACATCCCCTAGGTATATATTGGCATTAAAATTTGTGTCATGTGACACAACATACTGATACATGTAAAAATCACTCAATTATGCTTGAATATAGAGGTTAAAATGCCTATAGACCTCAAATAAAGACTTAGAATCACATAAAATGTAGGACTGATCACTGTATATCTTGTCATATTTGAATATGAGCCACCTTTCCTCTAAGTATACTACATATACCTTAAGTGTTAGGATCCTCCTACTCTACTCTGAGAGTACAATTGATTACCTTTGTATAAGCAACTAAACACAGAATTAAACCAGAAGTAATAAGTAACTAGAATTCAAAAATAACAAAGAATAGGAGATATGAGAAACAATACAATCCTGTATTAACACTCTTCTAAAAGGAAATACAATGAAGAAATATCACTCTTCCCACACCTCCTGGGTGTACAGTAATTCTCCCTCAAGAGTTCTCTCTCTCAATCAATTACAACCAACTCAACACTAAGTTGTTCCCTCCAGTGACAATCAACCCAATGGTTGTTGTTGCCTACTCTGATTGTGACAATCAACCCAATTGTTGTTGCCTCCAATACTCCACATACCTTCTTGATCTTGCACCCTGCAGATCTAATTGGTCTTGCTTACCTTACAATACAGCCCCATGGGTCTCTTAAATAGATCCCAAACCAAACAATAATTAGAAATGCAGACTCAAGACTAAAATTAGTCTTTACATGCAAAATCACTGTTCGTCTAAAATTAGAACAGTTCTGGAAACACACAGGTGACTGACATCAGTTCTTGTCTGACTGATGCCGATCGACCATAACTGATGTTGGTTACTGTGTAGCTGGATATGACTGACGTCGATTGCCTTGACCGATGTCGGTTACTCTATAACTCAGCAACCTCCACATTTTCATACCAGTGAAGCTTTTGGCTCCACAACTTAACATTAAGGGTGATCTACATTCCATTAACATCTCAGTGGTTTCATGCATTTTAGTGATCTCTTTCAAATAAGTGATCTTAGTCTCAGCCTTTTCTAAGCTTTCTTTTAAATATTTCTACTAATTCCTTGCTTCAACATATAATGTAAACCTTTGTATCAATTTCTTATGATAATTTTTATCATTACTAAAATTTTTCTCAAAAAAATCAAAAGGTTATGATTTTTTTCTAGCCTAGAAGCTGAGAGATCTACATCAATTACTTCTACTGCAGGTATTTTTGTAGTGGTCTCTGTAGGAGAAAACCTATTATGAAAGGGTACCAAATCCATAACATTATTCATTGTAAGTTCCTCTAGGGGTACACTAATGCCATCTATAGGTAAGGTAGATGAAGCTACTATAGGCACTTCTAAGGGAATTACTACAAGATCCTACAATGTCTTTTCCTTGGCTTTTTTTCCATAGATGGATCTATAAATTTTGCTGCCCCCCCATAAGTATTTCTAGGCCTCTTTTGCCTTTAACTTTGCTATTTTGTTCTTCAACTTATATATCTCTTTCATGACTTGTTCCAAAGTTTGGAACTCTTGGTCATGAGGAACTATGTCTTGCTCTACTATTTCTTCCATGATGCTTTATTCAAGAAATTCTTTTTGTTTTACAGGTTGATATGACATTATTATTTATTCTTATGTATACCCTATTTGTTTGAGTAGTTCCATGTCTTCTTCTTCAAATCTGGGTTGCTCAAGTGACTGCATTTCCTTTTCCTTTGTATACTCTTCTTCAATAGACCACTCTGCAATCTCAAATCTATCAGAGGTCTTAGAAATTATGGGCTCTTTCTTCTTCCCTTCATACTCACTAATGTTTATAGGTGAGGATGCTAGGTTTGTCCTTTATCTTTTAATTCTATGAGACCTCTTAGGAGGAGGTATCCTTTTCTTTGATGTAGAGGGATTCTTCCTTTCAATATTTTTTTCTTTTTAGGAGGGGAAGTTATTGAAACTTACTCTTCATATGCAATTGGTGATGGAATAACTTATTCTCCTTTTAAAGGAGCCATGGTGGAAGAATATACTTTTTGTGATGAAATAGTTGGAACAATAGAAGAAAGAATATTTTGTCTAGTTTTTTTTTGTGGACTTTCCTCGTGCATGTCCTTGGGAGGTAGCACTAACTTTTTTCATCTTCTCTTGCCCATAACAACTACAAGTGAAACTTTAGTGGCTACAGACTGACTAACTATACTAGTGCCCATAGTATCCTCTTGTGATATTTGATAGACCTATCCCTTGAGAGATTCCCCTTCATTGTTTTCCTCCTCTTTTTAAAGTTCATCAATCCTTAGGGTTAGAAAATTCTCCCAATTAAGGTCAGGTCTAGTATTGCTTATTCCTTGTTTAACCAACAACTAGATTAGACAATGATGAGATAAAGCTTTTTCTACCCTACTTTGGTATTATTTAGACATTTTATTTAGGATATTCCACAAGTGGTTTGGGACATTAATAGTCTTACCATGCCTTAAATGATTCAAGAATTTAAATTGGAGGGTATAGGTCAAAGAGTACCTTCCTTCATATGTCAAATATTTGATGATATATGAGGTCATTTTTCTCCAGGCTGGGGGTAGACTCTCTCTCTACACCTCCTTTATTTAATACTAGCCTTTCATTATCTTGATAGAACTGTTATCAAGCTAGCTGGCATTAGGTTTCTCTTCCTAATTTTCTCCTATTCTTGGCGACCTAGTAACCTGGTTGACCAATTATTTTGTAACTAAAATTATGATGCCAAATAACATCATCTATTCTCCTATAAAATTCCTTGAAACCTATTTAGTGAGAGATTTTGAAAAATGTTATAGTTTCTCAAAATAGGTAGCCCATCCAACCCTGTTGAAGATGGCCCAATTATCTAGGTCTCCTTGTAACTACTTGTGGTCTGAGGGTTCCCTTCTCACTACTAAACCTCCCATTATGGCTAGTTTATCTTCCTATAAATTTTTAAAATAGATATCTCTTCAAAACACCTAAATTTACCTTCAAATTACTGCCTATAGTGAAGCAGGTTTCTTCAATAATAGTAGTTTTGGGTGCAGGTTGCAATAATGTCTAGCTTAGGTCTTTGTTTGAATGAAGCTATGATCTAAAAGTGGAAAGAAATAAAATTGATTATTTACCCCTATTGGATTTTAGTGTAATAATTGGATTTTAATCCACATGCATATATTATAATGTGATTGATTGTTCACAACATTCTTCCCCCCATGTGAAGTGTCACTTGTCCCAAAGTGATGTGGTACATGTAGGATGCAAATAGATATGGCATGGTCATTATGAGGGTGTGAGTGGTCATTTATCATAGATCATGAAAAGACTCGATAAATGATGTTTTAAATATTAGATATGCTTTTTAATATAATGCATGTTATATTAAAAAAATAAAGTGATTTTCTATGACTAAAAGATACATCATACCTTTTAAATGTTTGTTCTTAGGGTTGTGACATAAGAAATCTGCATGTGATTGTTTGCCAAAATGGAAGTTTAGTTTGTTTTTCATTCATGCAATTATTACCTTGGTTTTCATGATTTTACTGTATTATTACCCTTAGGTAATTATGTGATCATAGTAACTTACCCTTTAATTATGCCCTCAACAACCTACATGCAATCATGATGATCTACAAAGCACTAGAGGAGTGGTCTTGTAGTTGTATGAGAGATTATTTTCATCCTTCCACAAGGTTGTTACTATACATATTTGTTTTTTATCCAAGTTATACCTTTATAAACATGGAGGAGGGTGGGTGATGGCATTTGCTACTCTTGATCTCCTCTACATGAATCTACTGATGGCTTATTTCTCATTTATCTTACTACTAGTGAATGATGATGTTTGATGATGGAATCTTTATCAAGTGAACTTTTAATTTGGAAATTAACTGGTTTATCAAACTTGGGACCTATGCTCTATAAAATATCCCAAATATTTCTTATTGACAGAGTGAAATTATTTTTCATGAAGTGACCAGAAGCTAAGAATAGTTATTTTTGTGTCCAGTAGTCATAAATTTTGGTCTGCAACACTCTAAATGGAGATTGGAAGTGTTTGATTTTGTTGTAGCACTTACTTTATTATTCATAGGTATAGTCATTCCTTATCAATGTTTGAAGTTTTTGGTCTAATCTTCCTTTAGTCCTCTTCTAGTTTATCTGGTATTTTCCATGAATTTTTCAATAGCCCATAGCCAAAGCCATAGCTCATAATTTGTGAGAAATTAACCTTTAGCTACTAGATAGGTGTATATAAGGGTTAGGATATACGTACAAAAAATATAGATTGAGCTCGTAGCCACTGCAAAGTTGTGCCCAATAGTGATGAAGGTGCCCACATCAACTACTTAATACCCTGTAGCAATTGGAGGAATTAGTTTTTTGACAAAGGTGCCTATAGTAAAGGTGAGAGTGCTTATAGAAGTTACAAAAAATGAATGTTGCCTATAGTAGTTAAAAAAATGAATGTTGCATATAGAAGTTATAAAGATGCCCTCAATAGCTCTAGGGGTACCTATATCCCCCTTTTTCTAGAGTTATTTCTTACTTGTAACAACTACAAGTTAAGCTCATAGCTACTAAATATTAAGGATGGAAGTAACTAGAAGGAAAGATGTATTATAGGAAGATAAGTAATTTTTCTCAAATGATTTTATTTTATCTATTTTTGGTTTTTTACCCCTAAAGAGATAACAAGTTGGTTTTCTATTTAGGTCCTTTTTACAATTTTGGGTAGCCAACAATGCCCAAAAGGGTTTTCAATTTTGGATTTTTTTTTATATTTTATATTTATATTTATATTTTTTGATTGTAACTGTTGTTTGTAGTAGAATGTTTATTCTGGGTCCTTGTCATGTTAGCTATGAGTTTGACTAGTCAAAGAATATATGAAGATCTTAGTCTTCATGCTAGAGGAGGGCTAGAATGTCCTCATCTCTTTCTTCATCTATTTTTTGGCTGGTTCTTCCTATGGTTGGTGAGACATCATGCTAATCTAACACAACATTGAATCCATTTTGTAAATACTTGTGTACCTGCTTGGTAAATTCTTCTTGAGTGAGTGTATTTTTGTATAATTTTAGCATATGGCCATTGACTAGTAGATGGAATTTTACCAGATCAATGGTCTAAAGTTGCATTGCTCTATTTTCATGAACATGCTCAATCTCAAATAAACCAAGCCATATAGTCTAGAGTTTACCCTTGTGATTCTTTTATTTTGAATAAAAAAGAAGGGCCCAATCTCCTACATTAAATTATCTAGTCTTAATATACCTGTAATGCCATCTAATGTATTATTGATGTACAAGTTCTGTTTTCTATAGTGCCTACTATCTATATTCATCTAAGGTATTAAGTTGCATAATCCTTTATTTATGTGCTTCAAATTTATCCATCCCAAGTTCTAGTCTTGTACGTAAGGTCTTGTGCTCAAATTCAATTGACAATATAGGTTTTTTCCCATAGACCAAGTCATATGGGGTGAAGCCTATAGTGGTATTCTATGTGATTCCTATACATCCAAATAGCTTTAGGAAGTCTACCCTTCCAATTTTTATGGGACATACTAATAGTCTTGGTCAAAATATTTTCTAACTCCCTATTGGTGACTTACACCTATCCATTGGACTGTGGATGATATGGAGTTAATTTCTTATGCCTAATCTCATATTTTTGAACCAGGGTAATTAAATTGGTAGTAAATTGTGGTCCTTAATCATTTACTATTTCTCATGGCACACCATATCTAGTGAATATTTCTTCATAGAGGAAAGCTGCCACCTTTTCATCCCTGACATGTGTAAGAGCCTTTAATTCCACATATTTAGTTACATAATTAGTAAATAAAAGGATGTACTCCTTTTTGTTTGATTTTGGATCAAAAGGTCCTACAAAATCTAGGCCCCATTTGTCAAATGGTTCAAGCACCATTTGAGGCTTCAAAGGTATTTCATCCAAACATGTGGGTCTCCTCATACATTGACATCTATCAAAATAAGTTGTATACCTTATTGCATCTTGATGGATTGAGGGCCAATAATAACCTATATTTAAATTTTTTCCTACTATATGTTTGGTTGCAAGGTGCCCTCCACAAGGTTCATCATGGCAAGATTTGTGGATATCTAGAACTTCATCTTCGTTGAGACATCTTTTGATAATGAAGTCCGGCCCAGTATAGAAAAGGAATCTAGATAGTTAAGAATACCTACCACTTTTCTAAATCAAAGCTCTTTTTTATTTAGGAAGTGTTGTGGAAGTAGCCCTCTTACAAGGTAGTTAGTAATATCAACATACTAAGGTGTGGTAAGGGTGAGGGAGAACAAGTGATTATATGGAAATGAGTCATCCACTATGGTATCCTTTTGAGGGAATTGTAGTCATGATAAGAAGTTAGCCATGACATTGTCCTTACCAAGTTTATCTATAATAGTTAGATCAAATTCTTGTAATAAGAGCATCCATCTTATCACTCTATTTGAGATAGTTAATTTGTTCATAAGGTTCTTAATGGATACATGGTTCTTATGAACAAAGACTTCGTACCCTTTTATTTAGTGACATAACTTGTTGATAGCATAAACTACTATTAAGAACTCTTTTTTAGTGATTGTGTAACTTAATTATGCTACCTATAGGTTCTTGCTTATGAAATATGTGGCATAGTTGAGTGCTTCTTGTTTTTGGCCTAACATAGCTCCCAAGATAGTATCTAAAGCGTCTATGTGAATATAAAATGAAATATTCTAATCAAGACCATGTAGAACTGGGGTGGTGGTCAATTATTCCTTCAATTACTTGAAAGATGCATCACATGTAGGAGTCTATATGAATTCAACATCTTTAGTCAGGAGAGTAAATAATGGTGTTGCTACTTTGCTAAAATTATTTATAAATCTTATGTATTAACTAAATTGTCTTAGAAAATTGTTGACATCCTTTTGTTTCTTAGGTACAATTATATTTTTTATTATGTTGATTTTTACAGAGTCAACATTAATTCCTTCATCATATACATGGTGGCCTAAGATAATATCTTCTGTCATTAGCATATAACATTTCTTATGGCTTAAGGACAAATGGTTTTCCTAACAACATTACATAAATTTATTTGAGTTATTCAAGCACTCATCAAATGTTTCTCCATAGAAAATTAAGTTGTCCATATAGATTTTTACACATTCATTGGCCAGATCTGAAAAGATACTTAGGACAACCCTCTAGAATGTTGTAGGAGCATTGCACAACCCAAAAGGTAATACATCGTAAGCATAAGTACCCTAGAGATAAGTAAAGGTGGTATTATTCTGATCCTCAAAAGAAATTATAATCTATTTGTAACCATTGAATCCATCTAGAAAGGCAAAATATTTTTTCCCTGCTAGTGTGTCCAACACCTGATCAATGAATGGTAGAGAAAAATCATCCTTTCTAGTTGCTATATTAAGTCTCCTATAATATATGCAAACATGACAATCTCTATTTTTATTTGGTATAATTACCAATGGTGAAACCCATTCACTATCTAAGATGAGATATATAAATCCAGTGGTTAAGAGTTTTTGTAGTTCCACTTTAACTATTTATCTAAGAGCTAGATTCATTCATTGTTGTGGCTATTTGATTGGTTGACACTCTTTTTATATATAGATATGATGTGTGCATGTTTTTGGGATACTTCATTTCATATCCTCATAATATCATGAAAAATCACATTGGTTTGCATGCAATATAATGACTAGGTGCTTTTCCTCATTTGATTCTAACTTGTTATTAATAAGTAATGTTTTTCCTGGAGAGATTTCAATTTGCTTTGAAAGTGATTTCATCATTTATAAATTGATGATGGATCTAGTTTGGCTACAACTATGAGGTGGTAGCCAATAGAATTTTTCTTGTATAAATGCAATAGCTTTATCTTCTACCCAGAGGTTGGCAAATTGGCACTCTACGCATTGCAGATTATTATGATCTTAAGGATTAGTCTGGTAATTATTTTGGAGAACATTTGAAAGAATTGTGTCCTCCTCTTGATTAGCCAAGGTGCATGCATGGTCTGTGGTTAATTCAAGAGTCAAGGGAGATAGGTCTGCCTCATCTTTTTTAGCTCATAATATATGCTCTGGTTATAAGAATGGCTATGCTAGAGGATAGAGGACCAACTTCTTAGTGTGGTTGCCATTGGATATCAACATTTTTCCTGATCTATAGTTAATGAAGGCATCTACTATGGAAAGCCAAGGTCATCCTAAGATGAGAGGATATCCACTCAAATTAAACTTTAGTTGCAGTATAATGAAATATGCAAGATACTCTTAAGAATATATCATAATGACAAGATCCTCAATGACTTCTTGTTTGATTATAGATTTATTAGCCATTTACAACATTGTATATGTGGGATGATTATTATTTAGCTATAAATTTTTCATGGTTTCAATTTTCATTACATTTATTTCAACCCCCAAGTCTATCAATGTATTGGATAGCTGCTAGTCATGGATGTGGACTGTTACTATTGGGCATCTTAGATCTGAATATTTCTTTGGTAGGGTGTTTCCTAGCATATTGTTTGCTAGCTAACTAATCACATGCACTGTATTGGGATCCTTCTTCCTTCCAAGTTTACATAGACATAAGTCTGTTACATATTTGAAATATATGGGCACATCCTTGATAGTTTAGAAGAGAAGAATTTTAACATAGAAATTTTTGAGCTACCTTATGAAGTCAAATTCAGGCTTAGTTGCATGGTGTTGAAGGCTAAGGCATTTTGAAAATGGTGGGGCTGTTTGATCAGTAGCTTTATTTACTAGTTTGAAAAAGTTTGTATAGTGGTGAAGGTGGGTCAACATGATCTTCTAGAGTTTCCTGAGCTAAATCCATTATTATAGGTTGGGTTATGGATGGTATAACTCTTCTTTAATGTAGGTGAACTTCATTGGTGTTCATTGTATATGTTGGGTTTTGAATAGGTTCAATACTAAATGTCAGTTGCACTAAATTATTTACAAGATTTTGTATAGGTTGGGTAGTGAACTAATTATAACTATGTATAGTTTGTGTATTAGGCATAAGAGCAAGAGGTTATTGTTACTGTTGTGGAGGGAATCCTCCTTATAGTTTTTATAGAGTTGATTCGGTCTCCAATGCTATTGCCATTGGTTTACAAGGGGTGGGCCTTGGGATGGCTACCAAGCTTGTATCCAAGGTGGGGATACATTTTATGGAGGCTACTAGGAGGTGGAGGGGTGGCTTGTCTGAGGTGGCTGCTAGTTAGAATTAGAAGGTGGGATGTTCATCCATGGAATACTCCAATTGGGAGAAGCATTTGCAAATTATGAATTAAAAAGGTAGAATTTGCAAAAGGTGGATTTTATCCTATATCTGGATAAGATGTTCATTGAACCCATGGATTTCTTTGTGTAACATAGAAAACTTGGTCCCCATCTCCTTTTATAGTGTGTATCTCTATTTTTTATAGTTCTTCCATTGTGATGTTAGCTACCTTAGACCTAACCTCGTGACACCTACAATTTGCCTTTTTCTTCTTAAAATCTAGATAATATATGGTCAAAACTTGATCCAAGGCTACTTGATTTTGCCTTATGTGAAGGATATCTAGTTGGGTGGCTAAGTGACTAATGATATCCTATTTCATGTCTTGTATCATGTTACTAACTTTAGATTTTGATAGGTTACTTGCAGCTGCTAGTTGAAGCTTGCTACCCTAGACATTGTTTATGGTAGATCTGGAATAATTTTTGTTCAGCTCTTTGATGTTTGAAAATGTCATTTAGGAGATATCTCTCCCACTCATTATGTCCAAGGATTCTATATAATATTATCTGACTCCTTTCAAGAAGATGAGTTTTAGAGGCTCTTCTCATAGTGTACTTTGCTTGAATTTCTTTACATTGAACATGAATCATTCAACATAGTATTCTAAGTATTCATCCCTTTATTGAGTCATATTGAATATTGCATTTATTATATAATTTATTTCTTATCCTTACTCTTAATACTTATTTAGAAACTTATTTTTCATATCTCCCTAGTCATGGATTCAATTACTATCTAGTCCTATGAACTAGTGAAGTGTTGAGTCTTTGAGGGTGGCAGCAAAAAGTTTCAATTTTTGTGCATCCTGGCTATAGTCATAGATTCTATAGAGGATATCAAATTTTAACAAAGATCTATTTGGTTCTTCTAATAACATACCTTTAAAATTGGGCAAGGCTAAAGGTAAAATATTTTTCATTTGTGTTACGTCCATTGCATCTAAAATAAGAAATTCAAAAGTAGTTATGTTTGGAGCCCTACTATCTTCTACAAACTTTCCTTCCATGATGGATTTTATTGTGATATGGATACCAAAGGTACTTAAGATCATGTCCTAAAATTCTATATCAATCACTTGGTCAGCACAATAGAAAACATTTATCTATTGACCCAAAGTCTTTTTACATGATAAAAAGTCTGAAGACTCTCCTAAGCTTTCTTTGATTTTTTCAAGAAAGCCTTGTTGGAATGTTGTTCTGATATTACTCTTTGGAGTGTTTAGTTCATGTAGTTCTTCTCCTTCATTTATCTTTACTAACTCAGCTAATACTTCCTCTACTTTTGTTTCTTTTTTTAAATCCAATAGTAATTCTTCTATAAGCTGCTTCCTTCAGTTTGTAGTGTTACCTTTTTCAAGAGCCCTTCAACATATGGTATATCCTTCAATAGGATTCTTAGTTACTATAGGTATTTATGGTTCTTTTTTGGTAACCACTTATGGCTTGTTTGGTAGGAATCTCACTCTATAATCTCTCTCTCTCCATAAATATTTGAACCACTCTTTTAGTTATCCTATCCCTTCCTGTACAGGGTTAGTTTTTTTCTTTTCTCAATTTGTGTTTCAAATATTATTTCAAAATGAGAAGAAAAAAATTAAAAAAATTAGAAATGCAAAAATCAAAATAATAAGAATTAAAATTTTATCTCTAGAAAGTAGTAAAGTTATCTAATGAAAGAAGGAAAATTACTTTAGAAAGTAGAAAATGAAAGTAGGAAAGTTACTGTATAAAGCAAAAAATGAAAGCAAGAAATGAAAGTAGTAAAATTAATTTAGAAACCAATAATTGACAACCTCCCCAACAACAACACCAAAAATATTTGATAGAATTATTATCCAGTTAATACTAGATTCTTAAATCTGCTTAACATTAATTCTCAATCCATGGTACGCAGGCTTTTCAAGGATGTCAACACTATATATGTATTATTGATTCATAGACTAACTTAATTTCTAGTTGTAGTATAATGAACTTATCCTAATTTTACCATATAGATATGCAAGGAAATGATTATAATAAAATACAAAAATTATTTACACTTATGTGTCACACATGTATCACACTTCATATAATCAAACTAGTAATGAAATTAACTCACACAAAACACTTTAATCTAAGAAGGGTCAAGATATTTACTAAAACTCCTTTCAAGGGGGCCCTCCTCATTCAAAACTAAGTTCCAATCCTTTTCTTAGAGATGTAAAAAAGCTTCTTACATAATCAACTTTTTCATTACTCAGATCTGTAGCAATTAAAAAATGCTATAGTAGATTACAATATTTCAGAAATCAGAATGCAATTACTTTTTACAATTCCATCATCCTAATCTAATATAGGTTCTACCATTAAATACATAAGATAGTTTATTAGCTTTAACCAAGAACACTAATCTAGGAAAGGTACAAATACTTTGAAATTAACCCAATCAAAATTTTGGTGGTTAGTAATTTAAAGTTACTTGTTTTTAGGCCCAACTGGGTAAAGGACAATATATGATATTTTGTTGTTTGCTTCTTTCTCTCTTTTCCATTTTCCTTATCTTATTCATCCTTTGGTAGCACATCTAAGTTTATTTGCATGTGAGGGGTCTATATAGCTATTATGGAGGATCCTCTTCAATCATTTACTTTATTTCTAAGACACCTGGATGTGCCCTTAAAAATCCAATTACTTATTATCACAACAATAGTTTGTTCTGTGCATTGGTTGCAGGCTCCTCTAGGTGAAAGTCTACAATTGCTATGGGTAACCTATAGGTGAAATCCTATAGTTTATATAGGAAACCTATAGGTGGAAAGCCTATAGCTTGGCAATTGTTATGGGCAACCTATAGGTGAAAGCCTATAGCTTGGTAGTTGTTGTGGGATGGAAGTCCTTTTTGTTGTAGGCTTCTTTATAAGTTCTATAACCAAGTAAAATTCATGCAGTCTTATTTTACCCTTCAAATATTTTTTAAATAAGGTTACATAAGTATAATCTAATAAAAAAAAACATCATTAATATATAACATAAAATGTATATATTAATGCACACATATAATCATTAATTGATTCATTGATTTACATAAGTCATGGATAGTTATAAGGATTCACATAGGAAAAATATATATAACTGGGTATGGGTGAGGTTATAAAATGAACAATTAGTGACCTCATCACACCCCCTAATTTAACCTCTTGATTGTTCTTGAGTAAGCCTTCTCTGCATTTTGAATCCACAATATTTCCTAAAATATAAGGGATAAATATAGCCCATCCCTTCGAAGATATAAAAACCTTTAGTATCATCTATGCTTTTCCACCTTTTCTTCTCTGCTTCTCTGTCAGCTGGCACATTCCCCTCCTAATCAGGAATTGGGAACCAAAATATGGGTGGATGAAACATCTACCCCAACCAACTTATCCTTATTCTCCTAATAAGTGCAATGTACATATATATTCTGTGTATTTCCTTTCTAAGATTCTGAGGGAAATAAGTCTCTTTTCTTTTCAGGGTATCTGAAAGCTCTACCCATCTATACAAAAAAGAAACAAAAATATATTTTCCATCTCTCTCCATGAGGCTCAAGAAGTGGTTCTAGACCTCTACTTGTTTCTTTGTGATCCATGCTTATGGAGTATCTACATTCATAAAGGTAATCCATTCATCTATTATAGCTTTTGAATCAATAGATTGACCCCTAATCATTAGGGTAGCCTCTTTTTATTTTTCTTGATAGTCCTTAACCTATTTTTTTCTTCTTGTTTCATTGAGGATGTATGAGGCAAAGGCATTCAATTTGACATCCCCTAGGTATATATTGGGATTAAAATTTGTGTCATGTGACACAACATATTTATGCATGTAAAACTCACTCAATTGTGTCTGAATATAAAGGTTAGAATGCCTATAGACCTCAAATAAAGACTTAGAATCACATAAAATGTAGGACTAATCATTTTATATCTTGTCATATTTGAATATGAGACAACTTTCCTCTAAGTATACTACATATACCCTAGAGGGTGATCTACATTCTATTAACATCTCAGTGGTTTCATGCATTTTAGTGATCTTCTCTTTCAAATAAGTGATCTTCATCTCAACGTTTTCTAAGATTTCTTTTAAATATTCCTACTGCTTCCTTACTTCAACATATAATGTAAACATTTATATTAACTGCTTATGATAAGTTTCATCATTACTGAATGTTTCCTAAAAAAAATCAAAAGGTCATTAGTTTCTGTTAGCCTAACAGTTGAGAGGTCTAAATCAATTACTTCTTCTACTGCAAGCATTTTTGCAGTGGTCTTTATAGGAGAAAACCTATTATGAAAGGGTACAAAAGATAGATAATTATTCATCGTAAGTTTATCTAGGGGTATACTAATGCCATTTGTAGGTAGGGTATATGAAACTACTACAGGCACTTCTAAGGGAGTTATTGCAAGCTCCTCCAATGTCCTTTCCTTGGTTTTTTCATAGATGGATCTATAAATTTTACTACCCCAGAAGTATTTATAGGCCTCTTTTTCCTTTTAACTCTATTATTTTATTCCTCAACCTACATATCTCTTTCATGACTTGTTCTAAAGTCTGGAACTCCTGGTCATGAGGAACTATGTCTTGCTCTACTATTTATTCTATGATGCTTTATTCAAGTAATTCTTCTTCTTTGATAGGCTAAAATGGCATTATTATTTCTTATTATGTATACCCTATTTGTTTGAGAAATTCCATGTCTTCTCTATATTTGGGTTTCTCAAGTAACTACATTTCCTCTTCCTTTGTAGACTCTTCTTCAATAGACCACTTTGGTATCTCAAATCTATCAAAGGTCTTACAAATTATGGGCTCCTTCTTCTTCCCTTCATCCTCACTAATGTTTATAGGTGAGGATGTTAGGGTTGTCCTTTATCTTTTAATTATATGAGACATCCTAGGAGGAGGTCTCCTTTTCTTTGATGTAGAGGGATTCTTCCTTTCAATATTTTTTTCTTTTTAGGAGGGGAATTTATTGAAATCTACTCTTCCTGTGCAATTGGTGATGGAAGAAATTCTTCTCCTTTTAAAGAAGCCATGGTGGAAGAATCTATTTTTGTGATGAAATAGTTGGAACAATAGAAGAAAGAATATTATACCCAGTTTGTTTTGGTGGAATTTCCTCCTTCATGTCCTTGGGAGGTAGCACTAACTTTATTCATCTTCTCTTGCTCGTAACAAGTATAGGTGAAACTTTAGTAGCTATAGGATGACTAGCTGTATTAGTGCCCATAGTATCCTCCTATGATATTTTTTAGACCTATCCCTTGATAGATTCCCCCTCATGGTTTTCCTCCTCTTTTTGAGGTTCATCAATCCTTAAAGTTAGAAACTTCTCCTAGTTAAGATTAGGTCTAGTATTGCTTAATCCTTGTTTAACTAACAACCATATTAGGAAATGATGAGATAAAGCTTTTTCTACCCACCTTTGGTATTATTTAGACATTTCCTTTAGGATATATCATAGGTGGTTTGGGAAATTAATAGTCCTACCATGCCTTAAATGATTCAAGAATTTAAATTGGAAGGTATAGATCAAAGAGTACCTTCCTTCACATGTCAAATATTTGATGATATATGAGGTCACTTTTTTCCAGGCTAGGGCTAGACTTAGTCTCTTTACACCTCCTTTATTTAATGCTAGCCTTTCATTATCTTGATAGAACTATTATTGAGCTAGTTGGCCATTAGGTTTCTCTTCTCAATTTTATCCTATTCTTGGCAACCTAGTAATATGGCTTACCAGTTCTTCTATAACTAAAATTATGATGCTAAATACTATCATCTATTCTATTATAAAATTAATTGTAAATTATTTAGTGAGAGGTTTTTAAAAATGCTATATTTTCTCAAAATAGGTAGCCCATCCAACCCTGTTGACGATGGCCCAACTATCTAGGTCTCCTTATAACTACCTATGGTCTGAGGGTTCCCTTCTCACTACTAAACATCCCATTATGTCTAGTTTATCTTCCTATCAAAATTTTAAATAAATATCTCTTTAAAACACCTAATTTTACCTTTAAATTATTGCTTATAGTGAATCAATTTTCTTCAATAATAGCAGTTTTGGGTGCAGGTTGTAGTAATGTCTAGCTTAGGTCTTTATTTGAATGAAGCTATGATCTCAGAGTAGAAAGCAATAAAATTGATTATTTTCCCTTATTAGATTTTATTGTAATCATGGGATTTCAATCCACATGCATAGATTATCATGTGATTGATTGTCTGCAACATTCTTTCCCCCACGTGAAATGTCACTTGTCCCAAAGTGACATGGTACGTGTAGGATGCAAAGAGATATGACAGGGTCATTATGAGGGTGTGAGGAATGATTTGGCATAGCTCATAACAAGACTCGATGAATGATTTTTTAAATATTAGATATGATTTTTAATATAATGCATGTGATATTAAAAAAATAAAGTTATTTTCTGTGATTAAAAGATACATTGTACCTTTTTAATTATTTGTTCTTAGGGTTGTGGCATAGAAAATTTGCATGTGAGTGTTTGCCAAAATGGAAGTTTAATTTATTGTTTATTCATGCATTTATTACCTTGGTTTTCATGATTTTCTAATATTGTTACCCTTGGGTAATTATTTTATCATAGTATCCTACCCTAAATTTTGCCCTCAACAACCTACATGCAGTCATGATGACCTACAAAGCACTGGAGGAGTGGTCTTGTAATGGTATGAGAGATTATTTTTATCCTTCCACAATGTGGTTATTATAGATATTTTTTTTTATTCAAGTTAGATCCTTTATTAACATGGAGGATGGTGGGTGATTGCATTTGTTGCTCTTGATCTCCTCTACATGAACCTGCTGATGGTTTCTTTCTTGTTTGTCTTACTGCTAGTGAATGATGATGTTTGATGATGGAATCTTTGTCTAGTGAACTTTTAATTTGGAAAGCATTTGGTTTATAAAAATTGGGACCTATGATCTAGAAAATATCCCAAATATTTCTTATTGATAGAGTGAAATTATTTTTCATGAAGTGACCAGAAGCTGAGAATAGCTCTTTTTGTCTTGTAGTCATAAATTCTAGTTTTCAACACTCTAAATAGAGATTGAAAGTGTATGATTTTATTGTAGAACTTAATTTATTATTCATAGGTATAGTCATTCCTTAGAAATTTTTGAAGTTTCTTCTCTAATCTTCCTTCACTCCTCGTCTAGCTTGTTTGGTATTTTCCATGAATTTTTCAATAGCCCATAGCCAAAGCCAAAGCTCATAGTTTGTGAGAAATTAATATGTAGCTACTAGAGATGTGTATATAAGGGTTAGGATATACCTAAAAAAACTATAGTTTGTGTTCATATCCATTTCAAAGTTGTGTTTAATGGTGATGAAGGTGCCCGCCTCAACTACATAATAGGTTGTAGTAACTGGAGAAATTCTTTTGTTGAAAGAGGTGCCCATAGTAATGGTGAGAGTGCCTATAGCAGTTAAAAAAATGAATGTTGCCTATAGCAGTTATGAAGATGCCCTCAACAGCTCTAAGGGTACCTATAGCCCCCTTTTTCTAGAGTTATTTCTTGCTTATAACAACTATAAGTTGAACCTGTAGCTATTGAAGATTGAGGCTAGAAGTAACTAGAAGGAAATATGTATTATAGGAAGATGAGCATTTTTTCTCAAAATGATTCTATGTTATCCATTTTTTGTTTTTTATCCCTAAATAACTAGCAAGTTGGTTTTCTATTTAGGCCCTTTTTATAGTTTTGGGTAGCCAACAAGTTGGTTTTCTCTCTAAAAACTGTCAACAACACCCAAAAGGGTTTTCATTATTGGATATTTTTTATATATTTTTTATTTTTATTTTTTTATTCTAACTGCTATCTATAGTAGAATGTTTATTTTGGGTCCTTATCATGTCAACTGTGAGATTGACTAGTCAAAGACTATATGAAGATCGTAGTCTTCATGCCAGAGGAGGGCTAGAATCTCCTCCTCTCTTTCTTCATTTTCTTGTTCACTAGTTCTTCTTATGGCTAGTGAGACATCATCTTGATCCAACACATCATTGAATCCATTTTGTAATTACTTGTATTCCTACTTGTTAAATTCCTCTTGAGTGAGTTGTTTTTTGTATAATTTTAGCCTATGCCCATTGACTAGTAGATGGAATTTTACTGGATTAATGGTTTGAAGTTGTATTGATCCATTGTCTTAAACATGCTCAATCTCAAATGGACTAAGCCATCTAGTCTGAAGTTTACCCTTGTGATTCTTGTATTTTGAATAAAAAAGAAGGGCCCAATCTCCTACATTGAATTGCTTGGTCTTAATATACCTGTCATGCCATCCAATCTATTATTGTTATACAAGTTATATGTTCTATAGTGCTTATTGTATATATTCATCTAAGGGATTAAGTTTCATAGGCCTTTCTTTCTATACTTCAGATATATCCATCCCAAATTATAGTCCTGTCTGTAAGGTCTTATGCTCAAATTCAATTGGAAACATAGGTTTCTTCCCATAGACCAACTCATATGGGGTAAAGCCTGTAGTGGTCTTCCACATGATTATGTACATCCAAATAGCTTTAGGAAGTCTAGCCTCCCAATCCTTATGGGACATATTAACAGTCTTGGTCAACATATTTTCTAACTCCCTATTGGTGACTTCCACCTATCCATTAGACTATGGATGACACGTCCTTAATTTATTATGCCTAATCTCATATTTTAAAACCAAGGTAGTAATTAAACTAGTAGTAAATTGTGGACCTTAATCGGTGACTATTTCTCATGGCACACCATATCTTGTGAATATTTATTTATAGAGGAAATCTACCACCTTTTCATCCTTGACATGTGCAAGAGCCTTTACTTCTACCCATTTAGTGACATAATCATTACATGCAAGGATGTACTCTTTGTTATTTGATTTTGGATCAAAAGGTCCTACAAAATCTAGGCCCCATTTGTCAAATGGTTCAAGCACCATTTGAGGCTTTAAAGGTATTTCATCCAAACATGTGGGTCTCCTCATATGTTGACATTTATCACAATGAGTTGTGTACCTTATTGCATCTTGATGGATTGAGGGCCAATAATACCCTATATTAAAAAAACTTACTATTATACACTTGGTTGCTGTGTGCCCTCTAGAATGTTCATCATGGCACACTTTGTAGATATCTAGAAATTCATCTTCTCTAAGACATATTTTGATAATTTAGTCGGGCTTAGTATTGAAAAGGAATATGGACAGTTAGGAATACCTACAACTATTCTGAATCAAATCTCTTTTTTATTTAGGGAGGAAGTGTTGTGGAAGTATCCTTGTTACAAGGTAGTTAGCAATATCAACATACTAAGGTGTGGTAAGGGTGAGGGAGAATAGGTGCTTGTCTAAAAATGAGTCATCCATTATGGTATCATTTTGAGGGGATTGTAGTCATGATAGGAAGTTAGCCATGACATTGTCCTTACTAGGTTTATCTACAATAGTTAGATCAAATTATTGTAATAAGAGAAACCATCTTATCACTCTATTTGAGATAGTTTGTTCATAAGGTACTTAATGGCTGCATGGTTTGTATGAACAAAGACTTGGTACCTTATTATGTAATGACAATTTTTTTTGATAGCATAAACTACTATCAAGAACTCTTTTTTAGTGACCGTGTAATTTAATTCTACTACATGTAGGTTCTTGCTTATGAAATATATGACATAGTTGAGTGCTTCTTGTTTTTGGCCTAACATAGCTCCCAAGATAGTATCTAAAGAATCTTGTGAATATAGAATGGAATATTCCAATCAAGACCATGTAGATTTGGTGTGGTGGTCAATAATTCCTTCAATTACTTGAAAGCTACATCACATGCAGGAGTCTATGAATTCAACATCTTTAGTCAGGTAGTAAACAATGGTGTTGCTACTTGGTGAAATCGTTGATAAATCTTCTATATTAACCAACATGTCTTAAAAAAATCTTGACATTATTTTGTTTTTGAGGTACAGGTATATTTTTATTATGCTAATTTTTACATGTTCAACATTAATTCCTTTAGCAGATACATGGTGGCCTAAGATAATATATTCTATCATTAGCATATAGCATTTCTTGTGGCTTAAGGAAAAATAGTTTTCCTCATAGCATTACATAAATTTCTTCAAGTTCTTCAAGCACTTATCAAATGTTTCTCCATAGACAAGGAAGTCATCCATGTAGATTTTTACACATTCATTGGCCAGATCTGAAAAAATAATTAGGATAACCCTCTAGAATGTTGTAGGAGCATTGCACAACCCAAAAGGTAATACATCATAAGCATAAGTACCCCAGGGATAAGTGAAGGTGGTCTTCTTATAGTCCTTAGAAGCAATTATAATCTGGTTGTAACCACTGAAGACATCTAGAAAAGCAAAATATTTTTTCCTGTTAGTGTGTCTAGCACTTGATCAATGAATGGTAGAGGAAAATGATCCTTTCTGGTTGTTGTATTAAGTTCCTTGTAATCTATGAAAACATGCCACTCTCCATTTTTCTTTGGTATAATTACCAATGGTGAAACCCATTCACTATCTAAGATGAGATATATAAATCCAATGGTCAAGAGTTTTTGTAGTTCCACTTTGACTATTTATCTAAGAGCTAGATTCATTTGACATTATGGTTGTCTGATTGGTTGACACTCTTTTTTATATAGATATGATGTGTGAATGTTTTTGGACTACTTCCTTGTATATCCTCATAATCTCATGAAAACACGTTAGTTTGCATGCAATATGCTGACTAGGTACTTTTACTCATTTGATTCTAACTTGCTACTAATAAGCAATGTTTTTCCTGGAGAGATTTTAATTTGCTTTGTGAGTGATTTCATCATTTCTAAATTGATGATGGATCTAGTTTAGCTACAACTATGAGGTGTTAGTGGATAGAATGTTTTTTGTACCAATGCAACAGATTTATCTTCTACCTAGAGGCTGACAAATGGGCACTTTATGCATTGTAGGATGTTAAGATCTTTAGGATTAGTCTGGTAATTATTTTGGAGAACATTTGAAAGAATTATATCTTCCTCTTGATCAGTCAAGGTGCATGCATGGTCTGTGGTTAATTTAGGAGTTAAGGGAGACTTGTCTACCTCATCTTCTTCAGCCCATAATATATGCTCTAGTTTTAAGAATGGTTGTACTAGAGGATAGAGGACCAACTTCTTAGTGTGGTTGCCATTAGATATCAACATGTTACTTGATCTATAGTTGATGAACACATCTAATATGACAAGCCAATGTCATCCTAAGATGAGAGGCTATCCACCCAAATTAAACTTTGGTTGCAACATAATAAAATATACAAGATATTCTTAATAATCTATAATAATGACAAGATCTTCAATGACTCCTTTTATTCTAATTATAGATCTGTCAACCATTTACAACATTGTAGATGTGGGATGAATATTATTTAGCTATAAATTTTTCATGGTTTCAATTATCATTACATTTATTTCAGCCCCAAGTCTATCAATATATTAGATAGCTGTAGGTCATGGATCTAGATTGTTACTATTTGGCATCTTAGATTTGAATATTTCTTTGGTAGGGTGTTTCCCAACATAATGTCTTCTAGCTAGCCAATCACATACACAGTATCGAGATCCTTCTTCCTTCTAGGTTTACATAGACATAAGTCTCTTATAGATTTGAAATATATGGGCACATCCTTGATGGTCTAGAAGAGAGGAATTTTAACATAGAAATTCTTGAGCTACCTTATGAAGTCAAATTCAGGCTCAGTTGCATGGTGCTAAAGGCTAAGACATTTTTGAAATGATGGGACTATTTTATTAGTAGCTTTATTTATGACTTTGAAAAGTTCTTGTAGTGGTGAAGGTGGGTTAGCATGATCTTCTAGAGTTTCATGAGCTAACTTCATTATTATAGGTGGAGTTTTAGGTAGTATAACTCTTCTTGAACATAGGTGAACTTCATTGATGTTCACTGTATATGATGGGTACTTAACAAGTTCAATACTAAATGTCAGTTACACTAACTTATTTAAAAGATTTTGTATAGGTTGGGTAGGGAGATAATTATAATTAGGTGTAGTTTATTAGGCATAAGATCAAGAGGTTATTGTTACTATTGTGGAAGGAATCCTGCTTGATACTTTTCCTAGGGTTGATTAGGTCGCCAAGGCTATTGCCATTAGTTTGTGAGGGGTGGGCCTTGGGATGGATACCAAGATTGTATCTAAGGTGGGGATACATTTTTTGGAGGCTATTAGGAGGTGGAGGGGTGGATTTTATGAGGTCACTTTTAATTGGAATTAGGAGGTGGGATTTTCATCCATAAAATACTCCAATTAGGAGAAGCATTTGTAAATTATGAATTAAAAAGGTAGAATTTTCAAATGGTGGATTTTATCCTATACCTAGATAGGATGGTCATTAAACCCATGGTTTTATTTATACAAGATAGAAAAATTGGTCCCAATCTCCTCCTAAAATGTGCATATCTATTGTTTATAGTTCTTCCACTATGATGTTAGATACCTTAGCCCTAACCTTGTGACACCTATAGTTTGCCTTCTTCTTCTTACAATCTGGATAATAGATGGTCAAAACTTGATCCATGGGTACTTGATTTTTCCTTGTGTATAGGATACCTATTTGGGTGGATAAGTGACTAATGATATCCTATTTCATGTCTTGTAACATGTTGATAACTTTAGATTTTGATAGGTTACTTGTAGTTGCTAGTGGAAGCTTGATGCCCTAGACTTTGTTTATGATAGATCTAGAATAATTTTTACTCAGCTCTTTGATGTTTAAAAATTTCATTTAAGAGATATCTCTCCCACTCATTATTTCCAAGGCTTCCAGACAATCTTCTCTAACTGTATTCAGGAAGATGAGTTTTAGAGGCTCTTCTCATAGTCCACTTTGCTTGTATTTTTGTACACTGAACATGAATCATTCAATGTAGTCTTATAAAGATTCATCCCTTTCTTGAGTCATCATGAATATGTCATTTATTCTATACTTTATTCCTTATCCATACTCATAATACTTAGTTAGAAACTTCTTTTTCATGTCTCCCTAATCATGGACTGAATTACTACCCAATCCTATGAACCAGTGAAGTGCTAGGTCTTTGAGGGTAGAAGGAAAAAGTTTCAATTTTTGTGCATCCTTCCTATAGTCATAGATTCTATAGAGGATATCAAATTTAAAAAAAAATGTGTCTGGGTCTTTTGATAACGTATCTTTGAAATTGGGCAAGGGTGAGGGTAGAATATTTTTCATTCATGTTACGCCCATTGCATCTAAAATAGGAAATTCAAAAGTAACTGTGTATGGAGTCCTACTATCTTCTACAAACTCTCCTTACATGATGTATTTTTCTTGTGATATGGATACCAAAGGTAATTAGGATCATTTCCTCAAATTCTATATCAATACCTTGGTCAGCATGATAGAAAATGTTTATCTACTGATCCATAGTCTTTTTACTAGATAAAAAGTATGAAGACTCTCTTGAGCTTTCTTTGATTTGTTCAAGAAAGTCTTGTTGGAATGTTGTTATGATATTAAGCTTTGGCGTGTTTATTTCATGTAGTTCTTCTCCTTCATTTATTTTTACTAACTCAACTAATACTTCCTCCACTTTTGTTTCCTTTTTAAAATCCAATAGTAATTCTTTTATAAGCTGCCTCCTTCAGTTTGTAGTGTTAACTTCTTCAAGAGCCCTCTGAATTATGGTATATCCTTCAACAAGATTCTTAGTTACTACAGGTACTTGTGGTTCCTTTTTGGTAACTGCTTGTGGCTTGTTTGGTAGGAATCTCCCTCTAAAATCTCTTTCTCTCTACATAAACATTTGAATCACTCCTTTGGTTATCCTGTCCCTTTCTATACAGGGTTAGTTTTTTTTCTTCTCATTTTGCATTTCAAAGATTATTTCAAAATGAGAAGAAATAAAATGTAGAAAATGAAAAAAAATGTAGAAATGTAGAAATCAAAACAACACGAATTAAAATTTTATCTCTAGAAAGTATTAAAGTTATCTAATGAAAGCAGGAAATTTACTTTAGAAAGCAGAAAATGAAAGTAGGAAAGTTACTATATAAAGCAGAAAATGAAAGCATGAAATGAAAGTAGTAAAATAAATTTAGAAACCAATAATTGACAACCTCCCCAACAACAACACCAAAATATTTGATATAATTATTATCTAGTTAATACTAGATTATTAAATCTACTTAACATTATTTCTCAATCCATGGTACGCAGGCTTTTCAAGGATGTCAACACTATATATGTATTATTGATTCATAGACTAGCTTAATTTCTAGTATTAGTATAATGAACTTATCCTAATTTTACCATATAGATATGCAAGGAAATGATTATAATAAAATAAAAAAATTATTTACACTTATGAGTCACACATGCATCATACTTCATATAATCAAACTAGTAATGAAAATAACTCACACAACACACTTTAATCTAAGGAGGGTCAGGATATTTACTACAACTCCTTTCGATGGGGCCCTCCTCATTCAAAATTGAGTTCCAATCGTTCTCTGAGATACTTAAAAAATATTCTTACAAAATCAACCTTTTCATTACTCAAATCTGTAGTAATTAAAAATTGCTACATTAGATTACAATATTCCATAAATTAGAATGCAATTACTTTTTACAATTCCATCATCCTAATCTAATATAGGTTTTGCCTTTAAATACATAAGACAATTTATTAGCTTCAACCTAGAAAAATAATCTAGAAAAGGTACAAATACTTTGAAACTAACCCAATAGACCTTTAGGTGGTTAGCAGTTTAAAGTTACTTATTTATAGGCCTAAATGGGTAAAGGAAAAAAATATGTTGTTTTGCTATTTGCTTCTTTCTCTCTTTTCCATTATCCTTATCTTATTCATCCTTTACTAGCACATCCAAGTTTATTTACATGTGAGGGTTTTGTATAACTTTTATGGAGGATCCTCTTCAATCATTTACTTTGTTTTTAAGACATCTGGATGTGTCCTTAAAAATCCAATTACTTATTATCATAGCAATGGTTTGTTTTGTTTAGTAGCTGCGGGCTCTTGTAGGTGAAAGCCTACAGTTGCTTCAAGTAACCTATAGGTGAAACCCTATAGTTACTATGAGAAACCTATATGTGGAAATCATGTAGCTTGGTATTTTCTATGGGAAACCTATAGGTAAAAGCTTATAGCTTGGAAATTTTTGTGTGCTGGAAGTCCCTTTTGCTATGGGCTTCTCTATAAGTGCTATGACCAAGTAAGATTTATATAGTCTTATTTTAGCCTTCAAATATTTTTAAAATAAGGTTACACAAGTATAATATAATTAAAAAAAACATCATTAGTCCATAACACAACATGTATATATTAATGCACACATATAATCATTAGTTCATTCATTTATTTACATAAGTCATGGATAGTTCTAGGGATTCATATAGGAAAAATGTATATAATTGGGTATGGAAGAGGTTATAAAAGGAATAATTAGTGGCCTCATCATCACATGCATGTGAAAACTTTTCACATAGTATTATAATTCATAAAGTAGTCACCATGGTTCTTGACTGAGGATAAGTCGCCTTCGAAGATAAAAAAATATGATTTTATCTTTGTCACATTTGTTACTTTTTTTCAAAGCAATCTTATGCCACCTTTTGGTCATGTTAGAGTGAAATGTATGGTTTTACACTAAATAAAAGTGTGTCAAGAAGATAAATAATATCCCACATGTCATAAAATGTTAGAAGAATAGTTTGAAACTAAAAAAGTTGTAGGTCTAACGTACAAACAAGAAGATCATCTATAAAAGTCAGTTTAAGATGCTTGTATGGACTAATATAACTCATATGGCACATGTGGAGGATTTTGTAAGGTTTTTTGAGTTACCCATAGGTATTTTATAGATTCAATAAGCTTTAACAGGTCCAAAATTTGGAAAAATTGATCTCTCTCTCTTTCATCACTCTCTTAGGTACGTCAACAAGGCCAAATAGTTTACACTTGGTACAGTTAGAAGAAGAAGAATTACATTGAGTGTACTTGGTGGATGTTAGAAGTATTTATGGCCTTCCATTACATCATCATGGTTTTTGGATTATTATTTTGTGCTTCATGAATAATCACTAAGATTTTTAATACCTTCAAACTACCTGCATATCCCCAACACCTCAGTCTTTTTATCTATTTCATTTGTCTAATGTTTCCAAGTGATGTATGTAGGTTGGTAGGCATGTTATCCCATTTAATGTTATTTTCAATTGGTTTGACATGTGTGGTCATAGGAAGATAAGATAGATCATCTCACATTGTTAGAAGTGAACACCATCATGATCTATAGAGTAATGTTTATCAATTACATAGTTTTATCCCAATGTGAATGGATTTAAGACAAGGCCAAGATGATGTTTTCAATTACTTATAGCATGGTGATCAATTATCCACTAAATTTTTAGTCTCAAGAAGATCATTGATGGAGTGCAAGGTCTAAGACATAAGCATAGTCAAGTAACCTTGAAACAATCACCTACAAGACTATGTAGGAGTGATTAGATAGTGGGTTGTTGAGAGATTTGGAATCCAAGATAGAACCTTTGACAAATTTTCAAGATTAGATTGAAGGTATAGAATACTTAAACATAATCAAGCACATTTAAGACTAATTTAAGCAACATATACAGGTGTAGGTTGAATAATTTTGTAAAAGAGATGACTTACCTTAACTTCTCCAAAAAGGTTCCCTATCTCATACATAATATCACATTTGGGTGAATGTTTAAGAGGTTTGTGTAAGTTTTATGGTCTTATCCTTGCATCCTATGCCTAGAGATCATATCTGAGCACAAAAGGAGGTTGTTTGGTCAAAGGGAGATGATGGTTGAGTGGTTTTCAAACCAAACAAGTTTTGAATGGACTCATTAAACATAGTGCCTTTTACTCCAAAAGAAACCTGTAGCTTACAATGGCACATAATACATTGATGGTGAGAGATGGTTGCTTGATCTCAAGGCTGATACTAGTCCATTCAAGTGTGATTTGGTCCTAATAACCTTAGGAGGGAGTATAGGTGTGAGTATAGTGCTCAAACATATCATCACCTATAGGAAAATTTCAAATTATACCCAAATGAACACCTAAAGTTTCACTTTTGCTCATATTAGCTCATGTTAATAGAGAATGTAGTTAGTTGATGAACAAAGGTATAGAATGGAAAGGAACAAATAGAGATCACACTCAAAGTGATAACACAAAAAATTCATAATATTCTTAGAGGGAAGAAATAAAACATAGGTTGAGCAAACTATTTCAAAACCTCAACCTACAATCAGTCAAAACCCTGTATACAGTCCTCACAAGCATAAAAGCTAGTCTTGAGATAATTTGATGTTTGAATGTTCTATGGGTAAAGTCAAGTCTTTAAAATCAGTACATAATATCATAATTACATAATATAGGTCTCCATCATATCATCTAGGACAAACCAATAGGGGAAGTGCTCTCTATTTTTTCTCAGACCAGAGGCATTCCCTAAGCAACATAATCTACAGTTTTAATACATGAATGATAAAAGATGAAGTGGTAGAGATAAGAGTGATCATGGAAATATGTATAGGATTTAATTGAAGATGAAAAAATTATTGAGTATCTCAAAAGCTCATACAGTCACCATGACACTCAAAAGGGTCAAATACTCAAGAAACACATTCAATGCCTATCAGGCCTAAAACTAAACATGAACCCTAGTGGCTTACAAATTCACTTATAACATCATGAGATATATAAGAATAATTTGATAAAATTAATGGGATAATGGAGAATCCATGAGAGTCATTGGTTTGTAGGAATTAACCCAAAATTGGTCATTTTGGCCTAACTCTCTCTTAGGGGTACCCAAAATATAAGGAGCTTGAGAGATAATCTATTCTATTCATATCTATATAAATAGTGTGCATTGTGCCTTAAGAAGATAAGGATAGTTTAGGTAGGTCCTAAACTTTATATCGGTCAAATTAGTTTGAGGGTTAAGTGTCTAACTTTTATGAATCATTGTTAACAAGATAAATGACCTAAAACCCTCTTAAAACCCTCTTAAGAAACTGATATGAAATATATGACGGGAGATAAATCCAAAGTGTTCAATTGACTTGGAAACTAACTTGGATCTATTTGGAAATATCTTAATCTCCTTAACACTTAGTTGTTCTGTACTATCACTTGTATAGACATGCCAAAATTTGGGTTTTCTATAATTTTTGAGGTGATCCAAAGGTACATTAGGGAATTGATAGGTTAAGGATATTTTGGAAGGTGTGTGGGGAATTTTTATAAATCATACTAAATTATCACATTTTTCATGCCTAAAAACCCCTCTGTTAGGTTGGTCATTGTAGACAGTCTTAAACAAATAGTGAGAAAGTGAGTGACTGCCTAAGTGTGATTGTGAGAAGTGTGATATTGAGTATTTTGAGATATATTTGATATACCATAGGAAAAATAGGTATTTATGAGTTTTATTACACCTTTTAAATGAGTCTCCTTGAACATGTAAAAGAAACCTAAGTGACAAGTGTAAGCTTTGAGGCCTAGAAGGCTAATGAGTGATTACACAGAAGTGAATGATAATTGCCAAAGAGAAGGCTATTAGTTAAGGTATATATGATGACTAGCACAATAATTTTTCCACCTTCCTAATTTAAAATATATGTGCCAATTTTTACAATAATAGTTCAAGATAGATAGGTGGACTCATCATCAAGAAGGAAATTTCAAGTAAGACTATGGAGATCTCCACGCTAACTTCAATGAAGGTGTCATGTTTTATATGGAAACTTATCTAAGAGTACTTCATGAACTATTTTACAACTCCTTTTCTTATATTGTATCTGGTTTTCACATCTTGACACTTGGCATTGTGACTGTCCATCTTCACTCCTCTCTCATCTCCTATGCTCTATATATGAAAGCCATTTGGAATTGTAAAAGGATCTACACCTATTATGGCAAAGCCCTACTTGTTTGACATCTTATTTTTTCCTTTGAATAAATTTTTGAAGCTTATTTATTCTTTTCAAAAATTTCCTAAGTATGTCAAGTAGTGTATTTGGATGACAAATGATGAATGTCTTCTCCTTGCTTCTATTATACTCTTGTATGCATTATGTGAGTATTCGAATTTATATTAACATGTATCATGAAGTGTATGTGTTTGTTAAGGTGTATTTGAAGTGTGTGAGAGATTATCAATGTCTAGGATTATACCTCCTTTTCACCCACCTATGGATATGCATAGAAATCTGCCTCCATGTAGAAACACTTATGCTAGAAGAACAATGAGTTGAGGTCAATTTTAACAGTCTTATTTCTTAGTAAAAATACAAGTATGTTGTGGATTTATCTTTGGTGTATCACCCTCAATAGTGTATGCTAATGTTATATTTCATTCTTCCCTTTTCACCCCTAATAGTGATTAGTTTAGTTAGTGTGTGACCCTAAGAGATAGATCAAGGGAGCTAGCACATAATCTAGAGGTTTAACTCTCTTATAGGGAACCCATAGGCCTAGAGGCAATCCCATGTTAGCCAAATTTGGAGAGTTCTGAACTACCTCTCCAAGGGTGAAATATTTGCTTATAATAGGAAACACAAGATCATTTGATAAATTTTCTATCTATATTTCAATGAGATGTCTCTAAGTTTTCTTCCTTTGAAAGGTTTCAAATTTTTACTATTTTACATTCAATATATATATATATATATAGTTGATAAATTCTCAATGGTGGTATCTATGATTCTTGAGGAAAATTTGTTTGTAATTTTCATCTTATTTTGAAAGATGTGAATAATTATTTCCTATAATATTCCCCAAAAAACATGGGGAATATATATCTACCAAAGAACTTTAAGATTTATACTACTAAGATGAGGTTGTTATTGAATTATAATTTCCTTAATAGAAGTTAGTTGAAATCAATGTATTTAAAATTTTGAGAGGATGTTTCTTAAGATTTGGTAAGAAAAATGGAAGTTGATTATGATATGGTACATTAAATCTCCATCGGCCTCACAAAGCACAAATTTGTTTAGAATTTATAAGCATCATTTTATTAAGTTATTAATGGTGAGTATATTGATTTTTATATCCATCCAAAAGAATAAATTTATCTTTGGTATGAGATCTTTATTCTAGATATTGAACCAAGGGAACCTACCAAGGTTAGAATTTAAAGTTGTCTTATCACCATATTTCACACTATACCAACCATCATTAGTCTTATCCCAAATTAATTTATCCTCTCTATCCAACTGATTGATATGAACAAATTTAATGAGATAATTCAAATTAGAGACATTGACAAGATCCTCTTGAAGATTGTAGTTAATAAATAGAGATTTAAATTTTTTTACCTAAAGGGGAACATTTAAAGTATAATTATCCACTCTTTCTCCCATTTATATCTTCAATTGGGTTAAATTTTATCCTAAGGGATGACATTTCCAAGAGGACCTAATCAATAATCCATGTGTCATCTTGAAACAAATCCCATTCCTCTTTTCCCACATTTCATTTGCACCCTTTCCAAATAATTTTCCTATTATCAACCAAAAAAATTCAGAAAAATGAGTCAAAAGGAAGGGAATTT
>JARHVA010004928.1:115000-155000 GCA_037957365.1 Torreya grandis | reverse complement strand
ATTCTTAATTGTTTTACTCATGCATCTTAAATGGTCCATCAAGAAAATACAATAAAGGATTTAATTTAAGGTCCTGTACATAGACATGCATCACTTATGGTAAATACTAAACAAATTTTTGAAAATGTGATAACAGCTATTTCGAGAATTGATGAAAACTGTGAACAATGTATATATGCATACAAATGCAAAGAAATGTTTACCTGATGAATGGAAAAATGATAAGTGTAAAGCATTTTCAAAAGTATAATTTCTATATTTATATATATTTTTAAAAATAAATGTGTTTTATTTATTAAACTTAACTTTTACCTTTAATTATTTTAGAGTATAATTTCAAGCAAATTACTTTTTTGATGTAACGGTTCTCAAAATTTTATTTTAAATATGTTTATAAAACTCTTTTTATGAAATAAGAATTATTGAGACTTGTCATGATATAAAAATGTATTCATATGCTCCATCAATTTTTTTCTTTCTTTAAATTTAAATTAGCAATAGAAATGTTTTATAGTATAGTAATCATTATAGTAGATTCAATTAGTTTTATTTGAATTGAATACATTAAATGATTATGAAATATAGAAAATGTTGATAATTATATTTTCTCTTTTGTATAACATAAAATTATTTTCAATGTTCATCTTAGATTAATTCTCTTTATCATTTGATAAATGACTGACTTTCTTATAGAAATATTTATCAAAACACAAACCTTTGCCCTGTTCTACCCTTACTATTTCTAATACTTATTGAAAAAGTCACATTCCTGAAACTCGTGCCATAAGTTAGCTTTGGTGATTATAGAAAAATAAACTAAAATCCCATCAATGTATTGTGTCAATGAAATTTTTACATAAACAAATACTATCCCGTCAGGACTTGACATTCCATGCCCTTGTTTATAAAGTAGAAAATACCAATTCATAATTTTATATCAACGTAATTCTTAAATTAAAATTTATATTAAAAGGAGGCCATTAAAGTTATTGTACCCTAAATTAATAATTTTAAATAAATATTAAAAATATATAACATATATTAAATACATAATATCGAAAGGATATGCTTCCATATCACCCACATTGACATACAACATATATATTTATATTACTGAATATTTACCATGTTTGTCAAAAAAATGTTCATATTATAAACATGAATTATATACTTTGGAAACATAAATAAGCCAATGAGATCATACCAATGAGATTTGAAACCATTGGATCCAAGTGAAATGGCCTTTTCATAGGAATATATAGGTGATGTAGCTAATCATTCAATTATGGAAAAAAAAAACCACTTCCCTTCAGTTTAGTTATTCACTTTATTGATAAGATTTGTTGTGACTATCATTCGTGGGTTATAATCATTGTAGTGGATTATTTAGGAGTATGTGTATAATAATAACAATTTTCTCCAAATTTTATGTATTTTTTAGACTTAAGGGAATTGATGTAGTTGATTAACTATTTTTTGAGTTGGAAAGTCAAAAGAGGAGTTTTAATAATTATTACCTTTTTAGGTAGTTGATATAAACACACATTATTTTTAGTCTTGGAGATTAGAGGATACTAGATTGATGTAACATCCATTTAGGAATTAAAAACTATTATTTATAATACATTATGATTTCTTATCTCCTTCATTATATTTTGATTAATTCTTGTATCAAGTTGTTTTATTAAATTTAGGTACAAAGGTTCATCTACAAAGTCATTATAGAAACCCAAAAAGATAAAAATAGAGTTCCTTCAAACCTGATGAATGAAAATAACCTAAGGTAAATGTGAAGCCCAAGTTTTAAGGAAAGGGATGTTTTAGATATAAAAGGAATGATGTGTCTTTCGAGGAATAATGTTGATGAGTGGGTCAAAATATTAGAAGCCATTGAAATTAGACTATGTTTTGATGATGAGGAAGAGGATGGATTCATGTTGAATTTTAAGAATGCAGATAAAGAAGAGACGAAATTAGGATATCAAGGTCTCATATTTGATGAAAGAAAATAAGAAGGCCATCTCTATCTTGAGGAAGAGATGAGGTTTATAGATGGAATGCTTTATTTTTGTAATATGTTATTTGAGCTTGTTTTATGTGTAGAGAAGAGCACAAAAAAGGAAGAGAGTATAAATAAAGTGTTACATTATGATCAAATAGATCTTGATAAATATTAGGAAAAAGACAAAGGAGAAGAGATCCTAATTCAAGAGGACAAATTTGAATAAAATGATGGTAGTAGTGATGAAGCAAAAGAAGTTTGACTTTTAAAAACAATAGATTTAAAATGAAGGTAAATAAATAAGTGAAAACTCACACAATTTAAGAAGTTTATGAAGAAACAACTACTAATAATCTCAACATGTGAATTTGAAGAATCTAATAAGGAGAAGGAGAATGAAAGGTTATTTGCACAAGGCATACTTGTAATACCAAAGTAAATGGATGGATCAACAATTATCCAAGTGATCCAATTATCATTAAAAAGGATGAGGTTGAGAATAATATGTGGGAAGAATTGAAGAGCACACCTTTGTGGTCTAGCAAAAAATAGTAGGGCACCTTGAGGAATTTATGATTCCCATAAAATTTTATTTATTTTCATTGATTTGTGTGTATATATAGTCATAGTGTAGGGGAAGAAGGCATTCAAGTGAGATTTCCAAAAAGAAGGGAATGAGCTATTTAAGCTCATAAAAAATGAAAGAACAAAGGGGTTAGAAGACATTTTTTAAGCTCTTGTAAACTGTGAAACTAAAATTAAGCTTGAATTTGCAATGAAGAAAGCAAAAGAGAAAGAGATGTGGATTATATTAGAGGCATCCATGAGAAGAATGGGAAATCATATTGATACCCAAAATATAGAGGATAAATAATAATTTAAATGAGAGAAGAGGCAATGCATTTAATCTTAAATGGGTACATAGAAGTCTAATAATAGGTTGGATAAGTCTTAAGCAAAACTAAGATAGGTATTTGGTAGAGGAGAATGAATAAAAGTAGTTAAAAAACCTAAAAATCATGGAGGAACAAGGAAAAGGCAATTCATTAGAGGTGAACATTATATGAACTAGCAAGGGGTTGTAAGTGGAAAAGAAAAAAAATAAAAACTGCATGTGTACTTAGCTTGTTAGAAGGGAAAAATAATTCTAAAAGGTTGGTCCTACCACCTATTCTAACTTTTTGATAAGAAGCTCACAATGTAACTCACTAGAATGTTCGGTGCATAGGCATCTTAGGGTAAAGGAAATCTTGCATCATCCAAAAATATTAACAATCAGCTCCCAATTTTTATTGGTAGTTTAAATTTCATGGAGACAAATTTAGGATAAAATCCAACTCTAACCCAAGAGGTTCAATATTTTTAAAATATGAAGAGGATGATGTAACCTATCATTAAATAACTGAATAATTTCCACTTCCTATCAGTTTGGTTGTTTACTTATTTCAAAAAAAATATTTTGATTGTCATTAGTGTGTTATATTTATTGTAGTGCATTATTTAGGAGTTTGTATTTATTAATAATAGAAGTTTTATCTAGTTATTTTGTGTTTTTGTACTTTAAAGGAACTATTGTAGTTGATTAGCTAATTTTATAGATGAAAAGTCAAAACATGAGTTTTACTAGTTGTTACCATTTTAAATTGTTAATATAAATACATGTTAGCTTTAGTTTTAAAAATTAGAGGAGATGTAGTTGATATAATATATAAATTAAAAAATAATTTGTTGTACAATTGATTGTTCATATCCTTCACTCTGTGGTGCTTAAATCTTGTATCAAGTGATTGTTCTCTTAATTTTTAGGGATAAAGGTTCAATTGCATCACTTAATTTTTATATCAAGTGATTGTTATCTTAATTTATAGGGACAAAGGTTCACTTGAATCAATAAGAAGTGGTGAAACATGTAACAACATATGATTCCTAGAAAAATGAGATTTTATCTCATACATCACCTACAAAAAAGAATCCATGAAAGCTTGAGTTGTGACACTCTAAATACTGACCCACAATCATCTCTTATATATTTTGAATCTGAAATACACTAGCATCTTTATTTGTGTAGACCTCATTTTTTTCAGTAATCCCCTCTCTATAAAAAAATTCATATTTTTAAACCTTTCCATAATCATAGTTGTCTAAACTTCCTTGACAAAGGCTGGTAAGAGACCTTTTGGTGGGAATGTTTCATATTTACTATATACAAAAACTCAGAAAAAGAAAAAAGAAGATAGATTGGATCAATATTGATATTTATAATCTATGTTTATATTTCACAATTTATATAAGACTCAATAATTGATATCGTGTACATATACACTTTATTGATATAGTAAAAAGAAAGAAACTTGTGGTATTTGCGCTGTTTAATTTAGAAAAGAGAAATAAAGGTTAGGTATTTTGAAATAATATGTTTTTAAATCTTCAAACCAATGAAATCCACCAATAACCAACCACATTTCCCCAACAACAACAAGATGTTGCCTAATAAAACTATAAGTAATCAAAAAATTATTAAACACTATGGTAAAATTTTCATAACATTATTGGTATAAAATATAGAATGTGCAGGCCCAGGTAGGAAACATACAAACAACATAGAAATAAAAAAAGACTAAAATAGGAAATGGGAAGAGATAGTACAAAACTAAAAAAATGCATGTATTGATTATGAAAACTCTTTTACAAACACAGCTATATTTGTTTACTAAACTCTTAAAAAACCATCTATTTTATCCTCCTTGCTCACTAATGGTTAATGATTTGACTGTTGTTAGCAAATGACATTCTCTTGCTCTACTTACTGGTGTTCTTATTATTCTATTCTACCTCCTTTATCTTCCATAGTTTGTTGTTGAGTTCTCCTTCTCTTCTTCTCTATCTTCTCCAGGATACTATTATTTTTTAGACTATTGATACTATTCTTCTACCTTGTCTTCTACACTAGTTATTACTATTACTCTGAATATTGCTACATCTATAAATCTAATGCTTACTCTTATAATATGTCTCTTCTTTTATTGTATCTTTTTTTGACAGTTTCACCTACCACATCATTCCCCCCAAAACTAAAACAACTCCAAAAATATTCAAATTTCAAACTATTGCATTTGATTTTGTTAGGTGGCTACAACTATTGAGTGAAGTGAGAGAAGTAGGTAGGAAAAAATAAAATAATATTTTAACACTCCCCCTTATTCCTAACCTTCCTACCATGGTCTGCAAAATTTTTTCAACCTTTAAAACTTCCTTATAACTTCTCTTCATCTAACCAAATAATTTTGTACCTCTTCTATGCATGTCTAAAGCTTCATTACTAAAGTTCATAGCTCTATTGATAGAGTCTTTAGTTGGATTGGTAGAGTCTATATTTGTACTATGGACTGAGTCTAAATATAGACTGGTAGAGTCCATAGCTATGCTATAAACTAATCTTGATGTTGGACTTGTAGAGTAAGTAGTTGTGTTATGCACTCTACTAGTAGAGTCGGTAGCTGTGCTACAAACTTGACTATTAGAGTCCATAGCTTCCCTATGGAAGTCTATAGCTACACTATTGAAGTTCATAACTTGGCTATAAGAGTCTAGATCTAATTTGTAGGAGTTTAGATCTAGACTGTAGGAATCTAGAGCTATCCTATAGGAGTTTAAAGTTGGACCATATAAGTGCAAAGATAGTTTGTATGAGTCCAGAGCTAGTCTGTATAAGTCCATAACTAGTCTTAATCTCTTGTACCATGTGGGGTCCACATTAGTAATACAATCATCCTTGTACAACTTAAGACTTGTCTCGACTAGAGTAGATACTGGCTTGTTGTCTAATATCTTAAACCTTTCCAAAATGTCCTTTGAATACTTAGATTGGCATATAACTATGCCACTATCCATTTTCTTTACTTATATCCCAAGAAAATACTTCAAGAAGCCTAAATTACTCATTTCAAATTCCTTCTTCATATCTATTTTAAAATCTTATATTGACTAATTTGCATTTTTAGTGAATATTATATCATCCACATACAAAACTACATTCAAAATATCACCTTTACTCACTTTGATGTAGAGTGTGGGCTCACTAGTGCTTTTGCTAAAGCCATTACTCAACAAGTACAAGTATTTATGACTCTACCATGCCCTTAGGGCTTGCTTTAGCCCATACAACACTTTTTTTAGCCTATAAACTTTGTTCTCATGACTAAGAATCTCATATCTGGGTGATTGTCTCACATAAACCTCTTTTTCTAGCACTCCATTCAAGAATTCCAACTTGACATCCATTTGATGCACCTTCCACTTGTATTGAAAAATAATGGATATGATTTCCATCAACATTTATAGCCTTGTTATGGGTGCAAACATATTATTTTAATCACATCTAGGCCTTTACTTATATCCCTTCACCACTAGTCTTGCATTATGGTTATCTATCTTGCCTTTGGGAGTGGTTTTTGTCTTGTACACCCACTTAACTCATATGACCTCTTTCTGTTCATAAGGTCAACTAACTCCCAAGTCTAATTTATCTCTATGGCATGCATTTAATCATCCATTGCTTCACACCACTTGTTATCCTTGACTACTTCTTCATAATAAATAGGATCAGCTAATAAAAAGAGAGCATAGTTCATAGTTTATTATTCATTTTTCTCATACCTTGACTACTTATAAACTTCTTGCAAGCTTCTTGTCCTTGCAAGGCATTGAATTGAGTTGGAGGAGTATGATGTTGAATCTAAAACAACTCCTTAAACTCCTTGATGGCTACTAACACTAGATGAATCATCCCTTTATGAAAAAGGGGTCCAAATTAGTGCATGAGTGGATGTACTACCTGCTAGTTCATTTTTAATAAAGGGTCCACCAGCCCTTCTTTGCACTTATTCTTCTTCTTGTATATTTTACCAAGCTTCATGATCACTTAATTAAACATCCTGAATGATTATGAACTCTTTGGTGATGGGATTGTACAACTGCTAAGCCTTTGATTGGTCACTATACCTAATGAAAATGCAATTTTCACCTTTGTCATCCCATTTGGTTCTTCTTTGCTTGGGCATGTGTGCATATACCATATAACTGAACACTCTAAGGTGTTTAACACTTGGTTTTTGCCTGCTCCATGCTTATTGAGGGATCATATTCCTAACACTCTTTATTTTAAAAATATTCAACAAGTATATAGTTGTTGCTATAGCCTCAACCCAAAAATCATTAGGCAAACGCTTTGCCTTTAACATGCTCCTTACCATCTCTTGGATGGTCCTATTCTTCATCTTAGCCACATCATTTTTTTGTGGTGTATAGATGGATGTAAATTTATTATTTATGCCATGATCCTTATAAAAATTCATGAACTCATTAGAGATATACTTTCCCCCTCCATCCATCCTCAAAATCTTGATGTAGTGGCAACTATGCTTCTCCACCATGGCCTTGAATTGCTTGAAGGTCTCAAATGCATCTAATGTATTCTTCAATAAATACACCCATATATTCTAAATAAAATCATCTATGAATGTCATGAATTATACACTATTATATAGGGAGGGGATCTTCATTAGACCACACAAGTTTGAATAAATAAACTTTAAAAGATCTCTCTCTCCATGCTTTACCCACAAAAAATGAACTCATATGTTGCTTCCCCAATATTCATCATTCACATACCTTATTTTTTTATTATATAATGGGAAAGTTTTTCACCATTTACTTCTTGTGAATAATTTTCAACCCTCCAAATCTCAAATTCACATATCTAAATTGCCAAAGATTAGACTCATCTACTACCACTATTTTAAATGTTGTTGAGAGCTCACTTTACATTTTCAATGGAAACATCTGATTACTTGTAATCTTAACTATTAAAATATACCTATTGTAGCCATTCTTATCAAATAAAATTCATTATCCATTCTCAAATATAACCTTGTACCCATTTTGGACAAGATGCCTAATGTTCATAAGGTTATACTTCAACTCGGGCACATAATATACATCTTAGATTTGGCTTTTGTCACCTTGTTTGGTGAGGATAGAAAAGCTTCCTTTGCCCTTTATGGGAACCTTATAATTATTTCCCATATTTACCTATAATTTTATTGTCTCATCAATGTGGTTGAACATATCTTTTTTCCCACTCATGTGGTTGATACAACCACTATCCAAGTACCATGTCTCTTTTCTACTTTACTCAATAATGTTACATGTTATGAACACGTTTCTACCTTTATTATTCTTATTAGGTTTGACCTCTTGTGTTTTGGAGAAGTTTGAATTTACCTATTCATATCATACTCCTTTCTACACTCACTAGCATATTATCCATACCTCTTCCAATAATAACATTGGACATTACACTTATCATACTTTTGTGTAGATCCTCCTCTAGAAGTGATGTTGATCCTTCCTCTTCCTCTTCCATGTGATACTTAACGGATATACCTTCCACCTTCTTAACTGATACAAGTTATTCCTCTTCCTCTATTGTTTTATCCTCTCTCCTTCCTTTCATATTCACATTGGTCTAAGATGCTTTCTCATGGGATGAGGTGGCTAACCTATTCAAACTTTGTTCATGGGTTTTCAAGGAACCCATTAGACATCTATCATAATTTGCCTCAAATCCTTTGATTCTTCTATTTAAACCACTATAGGATCAAATTTGATTGGAAGGATCTTCAACACCTTCTCTATAATCCTATGATCTTCAAGGGTGTCACCACATGTCTTTATTTGGTAGATAATATTCATTGTCTTTGTGAAGAAGTCATTGATAAACTCATTCTCCTTCATTTTTAGTGTTTTAGAATCCCTTCTTAAGAGCTAAAACTTGACAATATTCACCTTATCACTCCCTTTATAAGGCAAATATATTGGTTTTCACTAATTATGTCACTAAGTGGGCTAAGGTAAAGGCCTTGACCTATGTCAGAGATGAGAAGGTGGCTGAATTTTTATATGAGGAAATTTTCACCCACTAAAGGGTACCAAGATAAATTTTTATATACCAAGGGCCTCAAATTACCTATGACCTCATAACTTCCCTTATCAAGGAATATGAAATTAGGCATAATAAATCCACCCCTACCATCTTTAATCTAATGGATAGGTAGAGGTCAAAAATAGGGATTTGGAAAATAGCCTCATCAAAATAGTCAATGTACATCACAAAAATTGGGAAGTTTACTTCATGAAGCAATTTGGGCATATTGAATCACATTGAAGACCATAAATAAATTCAGTCCATATGAATTGGTCTATGGAAAGAAGCATGTGTTTCCATTTGAATTTGAACACAAGACCTTGAAGACAACATTAGAACTTGGCCTAGATTTGTAAAAAAACATAAAAGGAAAGAGTCTTGTAGGTAATTTCCTTGGATGAACTTTGAAGGGAAGCATTGTATTGTACTAAATTTGTGTAGAAGAAAACAATTCAATGGCATGATAAGTATATAAAGATAAAAGAATTTTATTCATGAGATTGGGCACTATTATTTGATTCTTGATACAAAGATCATAAGGGCAAGTTAAGAATTATATGGCTTGGACCCTATGAAATGGAAGAAGTCTTTTAGAATGGAGCTATCAAATTACATACCATTGATCTTGTACATTTCTTCCTATTGGTCTATGTCCATAGGCTCAAGATCTAAAAGAAACCCCTTTCCAAAGAAAGATTCACTTAGTAGATGATAGATGGACACATCTCATCTTACTATCAATAGGTTGCATATATTGATTATACATCGACAAGGTGTAGTAGTGAACCCTTTCTCTCCATTTTCAAAGAATAACCACTAGTCTAGTCATGTCTTTCATTGGTTCATGGCTAAATAAAATTATTACCAATCCATTGTCCACTTGATCAAGTAGAGTTAGAAAATGTAGAAAATCAAATTGTAATGAAAACCTTTGATCATTATTGATAGGTGTTGTTTATAAAACCAGTCTCTAGTTGATTAATATTTGTATAAAACAAACCCTTATATGGAAAATCATCTTTTTGACCATCTAATATTAAAATAAAGAAAGAAAGAGAAGAAGCAATAAGCATGTACTTTTATCCCCTTTTTGCATCATCACCTTTTTCTGTCAATATAGAAACTTGTCTAGGTAACATTTTTATCAGTACAAGATACTCACTTTGTGCTATAGGATACAAATTTAATTGTATAAGATGTAAATTATGTGCTATAGGATGGAAATTTTGTGCTATAAGATGAAACTTTTGTGCTACATGATCTATATTTGGTGCTACAGGATGCACCTCCTATACTATATATTTCTATTTGAGCTACTGTCTTCCATTGTTACAATTTATGTTCTATCTCTGTGCAATGATGATTTTTGAGGTAGCCATATTGTAATTTACAATGTGTTTGCTCTTTTTCAACAAAAAGTACATCTCCAGGCCTTATCAATAAAGTTGAGGTCATATGAATATCACCTACTGCATGATGATGTAGTTCATAGGGTTTTCCTAAGGGAAGTAGATGCACATCATTTGGTACTTCAACCCTCAACATTTTTTCTCCATAACTAATTATCTTCATCTATGGTTGGAAGCATGGGTCACCACCATCCCCCAACACCATACACCTCATCCATCTCCATATAGATCACATATGATAGCCTCCACATCACATCCACTTGCCTCCATCATGATATCAGCATTCATCTCCATGTCATCTCAATACACCTCATTATATCAACATCTGCACCCATCTGTATGAAATTATTGTTAATTATGGTTGATATGATCATCATTTGCATGATTTTTACCATAATTTTTATGGGCATATCCTATGAAGTTTTACAAATAATTTTCACATTAGGGCCTTTTTACAGCTTGTTGCCAATTCCATTACCCCATCAGCCTATCCCCTACCTTTCTACATATACCATTAAATTGTACTGCACTCAAGGTTGAGTGACATGATCTTTAGGGGGAGATTTTTTACATTGATAACATGAAAAATACATGCCTCAAGATAATATATGATAATTTTTGTAGTCTTTAAAAAGCAATAATAAGGATTAATGGTTACACACAATTAAAAGCATCCCTAGTCAATCAAATAAATAGCTGAAACTTTTTGTTTATTCTACTAACCAATTCAAACGACCATAGGAGGATATTATGTTATAAGAGAGCCTATTGACCTGACACCACTATTGGATCAATAATATGTCACCATTATCTTCCAAACTATAGGCTAGTTAGCTTATTTTGAAAAGTTAATAGGATTTAACCAAGTAATAACCCAGGAATTTATTAATTAATTTTATAATGACAAAGCCATTGTTAGGAGATTAAAAATTAAGGTAATTGAAAGATATTTGAGTCAAATTACAGACCTACCCAGATTAGGATATTTATGGAAAAACAAGTTTGACACCATGGTAGAAAGAGAAACCTTTAGTGAATGTCAAGAATGATTAAGCTTCTCCAGATAGTGCACTAACTGACTATATTTTCCATAGGTATGGGAAAGATTTATTGTGTTTATTCTAAAATATTTCTCTTATGAGGGATAATATTCTATGTTATATGGCATTCATTTCAGGTTTCTCAATCATTTGAGGCATAATATCAAAATAAATGTGCCAAATTTCCTACGAAATCTATTGAGGAAAATGGAAAAAGAGTATAAAAAAGGCAACCCTTGAACACTATCCCACCATTATTTAATCTAACTTATTATTCAAGATATCTTGAATAGACAAAGACCTAATGTTGCTTGGGAATATTTCTTGTAATTGCCATTTGATGTAGAATATGATGAGGGAGAAAATGTTGCAGTAGAGATAGAGGAAGAAATTGATGAAGAAGACATAACAGATGAATAAGAATCCAAGGATGAATAAGTTGATGAAGAAGAGGAGGAAGTTGAATAAAAATAGAAATAGAATCAAAGGAGGAATCTACAAAAAAATAAGGAGATTAACCTCCTATAGCAAATGAGCCTCTTGTAGTAGATGAAACTACAACTGAGGTAGAAGGAAAAAGGAGGATAAGAAAGAGGAGAAGATTTTTTATTTCACATGATTAATCTGAATGATAATGAGAAGAATCCCTTCCAAACCCCAATCTAACTAAAAAGACCAAAACCCCTTAATTTGGTAGGATGTGGGCATATACATTAAGGGGGAAACCACAAAAATGACTTATATCCTCCCTTCCTACTATACTCCATACTAGTGAGGACTCCTCTAAACATAAAATTGAAGATACTAATGTTTCTAGGGATATTAGAAGTAATGAGGAAGACTCTTCTTCCTTAGGTTCTGAGCCTTCATAATCAACTGATGAAAACATGAAACAATAGTCAATTGATGGGAGCAAGAAAAAATAATCAGTTGAGAAGGATGAACAAATACATGAAGAAAATAAAGATGGAATTCCTAAAACATCTTTACAAGAAGAATTTTAAACCCTATAGCAAGATATTAGGGAAAACAAATTATTACGGGGGAAAGTATAGATTCTTGAAGAAGGTAATAAATTGGATACATTAGCATAAGTTGCTTCATATCTATAAAACCTGATTTTATCAATTGAGTCTCACCCTGTAGCCACAACACAACTAGAAATCCATGAGCATCCTAATATTTATATTTTTCAGTAATCTTTTACAACCAATTCCATACAAATAACAAAACCTGATTCAACATTTTTTTCTTTAAAATGTAACTACAAGGGGATGAATAGTTTCATAATTCTTAGTTCAGTTAGTTCAAATATTATAGTTAGTTGAAGAAAGAAAATATGGAATTGAAAAGGAAAGATCAGAAAGATGTAGAATAAATCCTAAAATTGGAATCAAAATTTGAATATTTAGCTTAGTTAATAGATAAGTTATTGGGATACAGTCCACCTACCCAAGTTTACTTTATTTATATTGAAGAGCAATGACTAAAATTTTAGTTCATGAGAGTATATTATGATCTTCCACGGTTGGTAATAGACCCTTAGTATTTTTTAATATGTATGATAATGGCACGCCTGAAGATCAAGCTCAATTATGTAAATTTTATATTCATAATTATGTTGCACCTCATAATGTAGAATGGAATCCCAACTAATATGTAAGAGATGTCTTAAGGTTTTTTATTCATATTTTTCATATGATAATCATAGAGGTCAAGAATTAATAGATTATAAGGATAAGTAAAATGAACCTACCTTGATGATAAGGGGAGAGACCACTAAGCCTAAGGTAATAGTGCATGATTGGGTTTCTTTGATGAAGAGAAAAAAAGTAGCTTCCTAGTTTTTAGGGAAGTAAGTAGAAGCTCAGAAGTGCTACATAGAACTACTGAATACTATAAAACAAGATGCATTTAGATATTGTTGGCATATATGGGATGAGATTACACTTGAGTTAATGAGAAAATAACTATTATCTCCATGTAATCATCTAAAAATGAAACTTGAGTGCTAAGAGTTTTACTTGAGACCACCCATCCCTAGCTTAGCCCTAAACCTTTCTTAGGGAATTTTAATACACTTATCTAGACTTTGTCTAGGACACATGTGTCCCTAAACATCCCTAAATCAATCACAAAACCTCACTTTAATGTCTTGGCCTGTATTTCCTCAAGTTATGCCACCTGAAAACTAGCACCATAATTTGGATAGTAGCACCCAATGGTGCTAGTGTCCTAGTTTGGATGCTATTATCCTTTTCCCTCCTTTTGTATCTGATGGATATATTTTAAAATTATCAATCACACACATTAATTTTATCCCTTTATCCACTAGATGGAAATTAGATGAAAATTACACAAACAAAATCAGAACAAGTTGTGCACAATCAAGGTTATCAATCCCTATTCAGTCCTACTTCTATATACATCCATATAAAGAATTACCAAGTTTAGATTACTTAGATTTCTTGACTCAAGAACATTTAAAACACTAAAACTAGCATTCATACTAGTTTTACTTACACTTTTACCAATACTTAGGTGGGGAGAATTACATCGAGCTTGATCCCTCTTCAGAGTATTGGTATGTAGGCAACTCTCATCAGAACAGGGTGTTGAGGATGTCTAGCCTACCCCACTAACAATACACTTTACTAATTATTCCAATTGGATGCTCTAAAAACATATAAGTTTAGGGTTTTCATATAAAATCAATCAAAACATATCACCTATAGAGACCTAGAACTCATGTGCATAGGCACAGGCCTAGAAGAACCAAATATAGGTAGACCTAAAAGCTCAAAACAATTATGTAAAGATGACACTAGTACCAAAATAGGGATTATAGATCAATATGAAACTACTATCCAATTAGGGAACTACTATATAAGAAGGGTTTTGACACCTATATCTTGTTTGTGATACTCAATTCAACTCTTATCCCATTTTTTAACCTCTAGATATCATGTCTAAGTTAATTTCTAGCTAAGTACTTGTTTACATTATTTATTTATATTTTGAGAAATCTAAAACTAAGTCAATTATAATACAAATTAGTGTTTGTATTAATTTCATAGTTCTACCCTTATTTACTATATTCAGACCTTCAACAACCTAGGCCTTAAAATCCACAACCCTAAAAAAGTTAAATCATTTAGTGAAATTGACTTACTTCGCACGCATTATTTCAAACCCTATTGAACCACTAGGATTTCCATTTTTATTTATAGAATATACTAATTTTTTAGTGTGTAGCCTATCACCATGATTATCATGATAGATGACATTTTCTACTTCCTAAAACAAAGTCTTGCAATTTTTATTGCATGTCTATTACCCACCATTTTTAGAAAGATGCACATGTATGTCACTCCTCTCATGGGTCATGTCAGAGCTCAGCTTATTTTACACATTGGTCCACCCTCTCTTAATTCCCATTTTTATGAGGATAATTATTACATGTCTCACTTTTAGTTACCTCTGGTTACTACTTGATGATAGAGAGATCAGAGGACTCTTTTTGTTTTGCCTCCATCTAGACTAGTTGATTACCTTTACTCACATCCTACCTCTATTACTTTTCCTTGGTAAATAGTAGACCATTTGGTTCAAGATGTTACTAGATAGAACATGATGCCTCCTCAGCCTATATAGGAACAATGTAACCCCACCATCCCTCCTCATCCCCAAAACACTACAATAGAACCTAGAGATCAACACAGAGCATTTGATATTGTGAATCAGTTGAGAAACACATTGCCCAAGATCTACATATTATAATTACTTCAACATGCAAATATTTTAAAAGATATTCTTTTTCAAAGACTCAATCATACATCTTTTCCTTATGATACTAAGACAACTTAATTTTCTTCTATCCTAAACACTATCAAGGACATTGAGGATGTTATCTCTTTTTCTAGTTAGGATTTTCCACCATAGTCGATCATTGATCATAATCTACCACTCTTCATTCAGGCACAAATCAATACCACCACTATTAAATGGGTTACAATTGAGAGTGGTTCAATACTTAACATATGCAAATTCATATTCTTATAAACTATGGGGGTTGATATAGCATCCATTCATAAGACATATAAGAATATCATAGGATTTGATGACATTCATAGACAAACATTAGGTTTTATCACATTGGATATTATGGTTGGGCCAAACACCTTAACTACATAGTTTTAGGTGATGCCTAATCATTTACACTACAACTTATTATTTGGGAAACCTTGGATACATGATATGGAAGCCATACCCTCTACCTTGTACAGATGGATAAATTTTTTACATGATGGATACTTATACACTTGTCCAACTGATAATCAACCATTTAGATATTAGAGAGTCACTAAGCCTACCACCCAAAGTATGTATTTAGATGGGACACCTCATGTTATTATAGATTCTCAACCTCACAAGATTCTTATTGAGTAAATGCATACATGAGGTTGGGGAATCCAACAACACTATTCCTACACCCATTCCAGACCCTCTTACAACACAGTTACCTTTACCCATGATGAAGGATAATATAGCTATCCCCACATAGGGTGGATGGGATTCTCATAGAATAACCACCATTATTTTTTAATTCAAAGGAACTACACATTTGTAACTCTAATATAGATTCATAGGACACCATAGAGGATGATCCAACACCCATTAACATTGATGACTACTTATGTGGATTGAGCTTCACACCAGTGGGCTTGAGAGAGTAAAGAGATGATTCTAAGGCACTCATGCCTTTTTATACACTGGCATCACCACTAGTTCATAGTCTTATAACTACAATCCCACCTATTCATTTACATTTAGAGTCAGATCCCTCCATTCAATTAGTACATATGGTTACATCTATGGATATAGACTTAGGTATATGGATTTAGGCAGGTAGTTAATAAAATATACCACAATAGATTATATAGATATTACTTGATACATGACTGATGACATTACCCATAGTTCATCATAGATCTATCAATAGATTGTCATAAAAGGAAGGTTAGCCATTTTGTCATTTTCATAGACTTATAAGACATGATATAGGTACAACTCAACATTAAAACACATGTTGAATAAGTTCAAGGCTCAAAGCACTATTTAAATGATACATCCTCCATATCCATAGGTATAAGCACCATGACAAACTTATCATCGACACAGATACTCATGAAATGATCCATTGACTATCCAAATTTTTATTGAGGATAAATACACCCCCCACATTGTTATAGATGATGATTCTAATCCTAATACTTATACTTTAGCATTTTTATGTCACATAGGACATCAGGAGGATCAGTTTAAACATGCCATACATTTTTAGGATTCCATAGCACATATCATACTACCAGTTACATGTATGATGTATCCCAAAGGTGGACAACACATTATTCTTTGTCATGATATTGGGCACTCATATACAGGTTATAATGGGTAGTAGATGGTCACAAGTGATGGATGCCATAATTGATCAATCAAATAAATGTTTGACATTTAGTCATGAGGGACACATGGTATGCATTATACATGATGGCATATATGGGAGCCACATGTTTCATATAGAAAATCTATGGTCCAATGTGATTTACCTTAGGACCACATGAGAGGCATCTTACACAGTAGAACAACATGCTATTCAAATGCAAAGAATCTAGACTAATGCCAATGATAAGGATACATTTATACACACAACATGGTATGATGAGAAAAATGATGAGGACTTATTTGAGTTTAGGTAGATCCAATATCTAACATTTGATGACCTCCCACCTGATCCACCATTTTATTATCCACATCCCATGGATGTCCTCTTGGGTCTATAGAGTCATTATACTTTAGTTGTACATTATCTCATTTATTTATAACATTTACTTGTACATATATTATATAAAAATAATAATAATATAATATGTCAGATCACAAAAACATTAAGATATTTACTCATAAAACATAAATCATAGCTTATACATGCATTGCCATGTTTACATCTCTTATATTTGTCAGACATTACATATGCTAGTTATCTTAGGAGAGTCAATTTTTATCATACATACATTACTTCACTTATTTTTATTAAGTGTTTGCAAATATTTTTAGGACACATGTCGATTACATAGATCTAGATTTACTACTATACACCCACTAGGGGCATATACATAGATACATAGGTTCTTCATTTGATACATTCACCCATTTGGGGGCAACCTATACATAGTTTAAATTACCAAGTTACATCTTTATAAACTCTACATCATAGATTTAACATTATTATATCTTGATATTGATCATCCTACATCTAATTAGATTCATTATGGACTACTACTATTCTAGACTAAGCCTAGGTACATCTTAGCTCTTATACAAATTTGTAACACATGTTCATGCATACTTTTAATCCTATTTTTCCTAGTTCAGACTTGATTGTGTCTCTATGCTTCTTTTATTCAAGGGAATTTAAATATGCCATTGCTCTATGGCTGTATGCCACTTATTTTCATTATATGTATACTTTAGATATGTGTTCATGTCCTTGTGTGTGCTTTCTTTATTGTGTATGCAGACATTTGAACATGTCCTTCTATGTGGCCCTAAGACAACTTGATTTTTGTTTGTATATGTGGACATTTGAACATGTCCTTGTATGTCTTATTTTTTCAAATTTAGTGACATATGCCCATGTCCCTTATATTATGGCCCATTGGCCTACTTTGTGTGCTTCATGTGTTTTGTATGAAAGATTTATTTAATGAATCATGGCCATGACACTATTTTCTTTATTATTACACACTCCAATTTTAGATGCCATGATGGACCTCATACATCTCCACTTCCTATTTAAGAGTAATGATGGAAGTCATGCCCCATCCCCCTAGGTAGTTACTCAATTATTACATAGATTTGTTGTTCATATAAATTATTATATCTATATTGATAGCCTTATGAATGCTAGATCTAACATACATCATACACCACAAACTTATACTCAAATTAGCTTACATTTTGATGTTATGTATGTACATTATATTGGTTTATTACGTAGATATCATAAATGCTACATATAACACACATTTTTAAGAGTTTCTTCTTTTAAGGTTAGTTTTTAAAAAGGTTCAATATCTCCAATCAAAAGAGGGGAAATTCATAGGGGTTTATCATAGAGTTCAAGAAATTTGAACGCACTCAAAGTATAGTTTTCAACACATAGGCACAGAATATAGAAATTAATTTCATGAAAACACAGTGGGAAACAATGACACAAAGATTAGTTTTAGTACATATAAATTATAATAGTTGGAAATTAGTGCCCAAATTAGGACACTAGCACCACATGGCACTACTATCCAAGATATAGTGATATTGTCTAGTAGCCTCAACTTTAGCAAATTCTAGATGGGCTAGAAAAGGACATGTATAATCTAGGTTTCTATAAGTTCATTTATATAAAACTATTTTTGGATTAGTTTAACTCAAATTCATAATATTTTGATTAGATTTTGGGCATCATGTGTAACATGATAATTACCATTTTAGTTTTAGATACTCAAATATAGATTATTACAACTCAATTTAGAATACATATACTCAGATATAAGATTTGGGGGCATGTGTGCAACACATTATTTATGTATGCTCACTTATACACTAGTTGATCAGATGGAATAATAAAATCCATGTCATTCTATACATTATGCATACTAGACACCATGTTTCATGTAACTTACCAAATTGATGCCTTACTCCATCTATAGTCATTGGCATTCTCGAGTGGCTCAAAGCTACCTAATATTTTCAAGTGGATGAGAGATATTTTACATTCCATAGTTCCTAAGTGTCCATAGAGTTGACATATATAGTTCTAATTATAGTCACACATCTTCAAGTATATCATGTAGTTTTAGTTTTAAATGCATCTACTACAGATGAGTAGGCAATGATGGAGCCATAGTCTACGTGAGTTCTTGAGCCACCTACATGAGAGGGTTAGACACATGATCATTTAAATTCAATCTATTCATAGGTCATGATCCACCAATCAAGGGTGGGAAATGATGGAGTCAAAACCAAATTTATTTCTTGAGCTACCCACACATGGGTATTGAGCAATCCATTAGTTGAGTCTAAGTTATTCATTGATTGATCAGTATCTACACGCACACACATAGGTTGTCACTAATTTTATGCATTAGTTCATTCCTTTCTTCTCTTTTATATCTTTACTTAGTTTTGTCCTTTTCTTTTGATATCTCTTAAGTAAGGATTTATCTATGCATGTTTCATTTATAGGACATGCAATAGAGCATACTTCACATACAAAGATCCAAATTCATGATCTTCCCCTCTTAGGTAAGTCTATGTATGCTTATTTTTCCTTTATCCTATTCATTTCACTTTGTTACATTTCTAAAATAAAGTGGGGTTTGTCGGGGGGGGGTAATAAATGTAATCATCTAAAAATGACACTTGAGTGATAAGAGTGTTACTTGAAACCACCCATCCCTAGCTTAGCCCTAGACTTATCTTAGGCCCTATTTAGACACTTATCCAACCATTGTATGGGCCAAATACACCCCTAAAATTTTATAAATTAGTCTCAGGACCTCAATTTAACATATTTCACCATAGTGCCTTAGGTTATTCCACTTAGACATTAGTGCTATAATTTGGACAATAGTGCCCCATGGTGCTAGTGTCCTAGTTTGGATGTAATTTTCCTTTTCCCTCCTTTTATCTCCAACAAGTATCTTTTCAAATGAGAAACCACCTAGGTTTATCCTAGACTTCTTTTAAGACTCACACAAGCACTATAACAATATATATTCATGAATTTTATCCCTTTATCCACTAGATGGAAATCAGATACAAATTACATAAACAAACTCATAACAAGTTATGAATAATCAAGGTTATAAATCCCTATTTTCCCCTACTTCTACATACAACCATCTACAACATTTTAAAGCTCATATTAATCAGATTTATAGTCTCAATAACATTGAAAGAACTCAAATTGACATTCATACTAAAGTCACTTGTACTTGCACTAACACTTAGGTGGGAAAAACTACATCAAACTTGATTAATCTTTAGAGTATTAGTATATAGGCAATTTTCATCACAATAGCGTGTTGAAGATGTCCAACCTACCCCATCAACAACACACTTTGATACTTTTTCCTATTGGTTACCTTAACAACATGAAGTTTTAGGGTTTGTATATAAAACTAGTCAAAATGGATCATTTATATAGATCTAGAACTCATGTGCATAGAATAGGTTTGGCAGACCCAAACACAGGTGTATCTAAAAACTAGGAACACTTATACATAGAGGACACTAGTGCTAAAATATGAAAAATTGTGCCATATGGTGCTACTAACCAATTAAGATGCCAATGTATAAGAAGGGTTTTGACACCTGGATCATGTACGCAACACTTAGATTAGATGTTATCCTAGTTTGTAGCCTCAAGATCTCCCATCTTAGATAATTTTTAGCTAAGTACTTATTTACATTATTTATTATTATTTTTAGGAAGGTCAAACTAAGTCAATTATATTACAAATTAGAGGCTATATTTATTGTATATTTATACCCTATTTTAATATACTAAAACCTTAAACAACTTAGGGATTAAACTCCATAACCTTGAAAAAGTTAAATCACTCCACATAATCTTAAAGCTGCCTTTGACAAAGTTTATACTTATATTAAAATTGTAAGGGACCAAATCTACTATCTATCACTTTTCATCCACTACCATTTTGGTATCCCATTCTAGAATAAACATGGGAAGTTCCACTTGATAAAGCAAATTAAGATAAGAGATGGAAAAATCTCAAGGCTTACTATTATTTTTATGGTAACTAGAGCATATGAGCATCATAACTAATAGAATTTAGGTTTGTATGTGCCATTCGGATGTAGAAATCAATTCCTTGATGAAAAATAAAAAATTAAATTTGGGGGTGTGATGAGCAATATAAATAGCCTAATTTTAACCCTACTTATCTACCTTATTATCTTCTAATTCCCAATGTTTCCTAGATGCCTTGTATATTTCTCTAGTCTAAATTACTCTAAACAATGATGATATATTAACTATGTTTATCCAGATGAAGTTAGTTTTTATCTTGTAATTAGAATTGAATATGTTATCTTTTATTATGATGCTTCTACTTATTATATGGTGTGTTAAGAAACTTGAGTAACATGATATATAGAAACCAAAAAGTTATGTCCTGAAGCAATAATATGAAGAGAGGATATCAATAGCCATAGCCAATGGGTTTTCAACCTACAACCATTTAGGTACCACCATAACAACATGTATAACTATTTATATCTCACTTGAGTATGCATCAGTTTTAGTGTCCATCCTTTCTGTTGAATTTTGTCCAAAAGTGAATAATAAAGAGTAAGCATGCATGGCTTGATATAAGCATACATAATAAGGAGGTGTTGGAAAATTGATCATTCCTACTATATTCTAATTTATCCCTTCCAAAATTCCCAATGAACATCACCATTATTTTTATCTTTTAGCCATTATTGGATACATTCTTAAAAATATGAATACTCTCAAGTTGTTATAGTTTCTTTTTAATCAATAACCATAGCCTATTCTAAATATATTCCAAATAAAATTATAGGCTAAGGTGTTATAGAATATTGAAGGAAGATAGATAATCTAAGTGTGAGAAATTAGTATCATTTTTAGTCATTATAATCTCATTGTAGTAATCTTCAATTACTATAATATATCAATATATTCTATAGTTTGTAGTAAACACATTTTAATTCCAAGGGAAGGATTGAATCTCGAGCCCAAATGAGGAGATTCCCCTTAGGATGACTTGTAGGGAATATACAAAATAATTAGAGGTAGATAAATATATTCCTTTAAGTATTTATTTCCATTATATAATTATACATGTGTTAATTAGGTGTCATAGATAATTTTGGTATTGTAATTTCATGACAATTTCTTAGGTAAACTTACACAATATTTCAATTCATTCGATTCTACTTTTTTGAAGTTTTACATGTGTTATTTCAATTCAAGTACTTACATTTATATAACTTCCCATTCATACAAGCGTGCCTATATACAATTGACATAGTCATCAAGTGAGTGAAGTGTTGCACATACAATGACATCATCTTATTAAACTAAAATGCCCTAGATTGACAATTAGTGAAGTAGGAGTTTTATGCATCAAGTGGTTACTTCATTTTATGAGCATAACTAAAGTTGTACATGGTTGTCAAGGTTAATTGATGGTAAAAGTCTACTCATCAGCGTCAATCTCATCAACTTCAACACTAATATGGATCTATTCATAGAACAAAAAAAATCTTATTAGAATTGTTGTGAAATATAAAACCAAATGAGTACGAGTATATACATGTATTATAGTATCAGCCTCCTTTGACTAGTTTTCATTAACATCAAATTTTGTTATTTCACCTTCATCTGTAGGGTTTGATCCTCCAATATACATACCTAATTTAGCTTCATATAGAGTGTTTAAACCTCTGACATCCATACTTTATTTTACTTCTTTTGCATTTCTCACTCCATTATCTTTGCACTATGTATTCAAAACATATTAGCTAATTGAGACTCCAAAAAAACTAGTAAAAAAAGAAAATAGAAGTGTAAATAAGCTTTAGATTATATTATATATCATTGTTGTTGATGCACTCACTCACAACAAACTAGTAAACAAATTTATCTCTTCTTCTTTCTCACATCAACTCCACCTTAATCACATGTTTATAAGTGTAACCTTCGAGTAAAAATGATCAATTATGCATTGTCATGGATGGCATTATAATATAAACATGATAATACAACATCTCATTTGTCTGACTCTGTACCCATATTGCACTAGTGTCACTAATGTGTAAGGTGACATGGTAGCTAAAATCGTGAAATATTTTCAAGTATCTTTAATTTTAAGTTCTTGTATAAACCAAAATTATTCCATATTTTAGCCACTAATAATATATGTAAATAGTTGTGGTTAGTTGGTAAACTAACCAATCCACCCTATGATGTGCAAAAGTCTATTTGGTGCTCAATAAATGGATTTTCATATGTGAATGGTATGATTCTATGGATGCACTTGTTTTTTTACCATCATGTTATATGGTATGACAATATCATGACCACATTCCAACCATGTGAAGACAATATTGCTTGTAATATTCAATAAAATTAGTATGTGTGGATTGATACTTGTATACAAAAATTTTGGACTCCCTATTTTTCATGTCTTCATCAACACAATTATGCATTATGTAACCCAACTCACTAAATGTTGTGTGTATTACATCACCTTGTTTCACCTTGCTATTAAATTTTTCAACCATGCACAACACACATGCAAGCTACATAAAAAAATAAAAATTGAAAGTTTACTTGCATAAAAAAATATCTTTGTAAGACTCTGGAATATAAGGTGATAATGGTATCTATGCATTTCAACATAAAAACTTCACAATGCATATTCAAATAATAAATACACACCTAATATATTTACTCTTTGCACTAGCATTGTTTACCATGCAATCATTTATTTTTCACTCAATATCTTCAAAATGCAATCTATATAAGTATTTGCATCAATTAGATGATGTTAATAATACATGACTATGGAATGATTAACAATGTGATGGATAGCTCTTGGTGTTTGGAATCAAACACCAATAACATGTATAATTGAAATTATATAAAAATATAAAACACCAAGAACTAGCCATAAAGGGTACCTTATTGGTGATGGATTCAATATTTAGAATGAATAAAAGTATTATCACAATAATTTAAATCATACCTCCATTCCATTCATTCCAAACATTGAATCTATCACCATTAAGCTACCTTTCCCAAATTTCAACAATTAATCTAGTTATTGTCGGATTGGGATGCCCAATATGAAAGAGATATTTCACCTCCTTTATTTGGCACTATCTATTGTATATATCATCCTTACTTAGGAAATGATCTCATTATGTTTCACCATTGAACATTACAACTTTCTCATGCACTATCTCATTGTGTTTTAGATGAATAACATCAGAAGACATTCTTAAAAATAGCATCCTATGAACCCATTCATTCAGTTGGGGGCTAATGTAAGGAGAGAAAAAATAATTCCCCTTGAACTATTCATATTGTTATCTATGGCAATAATTATCATGATTGTTAATATGTTCTAATTTATTATATATGAGCAGCATATGATCATGTATAATGACCACTAGATAGGTGTTGAAATGATACTAAAAACCACACCTTATATGCTTTCAGCCTAAGTCGATACCTTTTCCCAATTTTAACACTATGTACTTATCTTTTGGCATGGCATAAATTTATCTAAATTCTTTAGGCCCATATGAACAACAATATCTATATGGATATGTTAAACATGTCAAGTGTATGGAAATTAAAATTCCACTATAAAAATGACATATGAACGAAACATAACAACATATTAATACATGCACACACACTATATAAAATAAGAAGTGACTTACATGACATATTCCAATGTAGCATTGATCCTTGTTTGTTTTCCATGAATGGGTGATAATTATTTTATGTAATGTGACAGACAAAATTTTTATGGGTTGAGTTCTTATTTTATTCTCTTTTCACAAAGTCATCAACTCTATCACCATCCACATAGGTGACCCACATGTATTATTCATTAAAGTCAAGAATTTTCCCCACTTAATATTTCTATAATCAAATAGACCCTTGCTTGGGTTATGAATTGGAAGTTACACAATTTGATTTCATCTTTTCACCATCTAATCTAATGTACAAGAAAAATGTTTCATTTAACCAATATGTAATGCACCCCACACCATATACCTCAAAAATATGACCATTTGTTTGTCTTCACCCACAATAAACTAATGTTTCATGTTCCTCAATACCTACTTCACCCACCTGAATATACAATCCCACAGTACATTTTCTTTGCTTATTATTGAGGTTAGAGAGATAACATAGTCCTTAAATAGAGTAATACAATAACATGATGCATTTATCACATCATGCTCAAAATATGACAAAAATATTCATCAGAGATCTATAATTATACAAGCCTTATCAACATAGGATATCAATAATTCAAGGTTATTTTATCTTTCTAATGGATATAAACTTCATCCCTATCACCATTACATTATAACATGGTCTAAATACAAAACAAGCATAAATACATATGTTTTCCCAACCTTTACAAGATAATATAGAATAGGTTATAATGTCTAATTCATCATATATTTGAAGGCATGCTCATAGATTCGATAAATATAATTAATCCAAGAGAATAAAGAAGATAATCTTATACATAGGAATGTAGTATTTTCTTTGAGCTATATGACCACTAATTTATTCATAATTAATAATATATAACATTTAGCTAATACAATTCTATCACATTTTATAAAAGCATTAAGAGGTTAACTATAAGGGCTTATCTATAACATTATACTTCATTTGAGGACCACCGTACAATCCCCTATTATCCACTCTTTAGTGGTATGCTCATTAGATATTAGGAAGATTTATCTTCCTTTTAAAACATGTGTATTGGTGTAATGATATTAATTATATTTAAGATACTATTCTTATCAGTGGAAAATAGGATGTTAACAATGACACATGTCTATCATTGTATTCCCTTCTTATAAGCTTCTTATCAATCACTAGTTTACAATTTCACTAAGGGGTTGATCTTATTAAAACATATAGACTACATTACTCAACTTAGATTTATTATTATTTTAGATTTCATCACGAGGGATTTATTGAGCAACCATTTTTAATCACTCAAGCTCAATTTTCCCAATATATGCCCTATTCCACTATTAATACAAATATTTCACTATTTAGCATTAATTTATGTACATCCTCTAGAGTGGGAACGATCAAAATATCATGATGTTGGTCAATGTACACTCAAATAGAGATGCTAATATAACTAAATGCACTCTCTGAATAGCAATTTTTTTTTTCATTTGCTTCACCATTTATCAAGAATTACTAGTTTTATCGAGGTACAATTTTTATGGTTAAGACATATAGATCTCCCATTGGTCACAATTTCTATTCCACCAATTAGATGAAAACAAGGCTACTTGATGCATCTGAATTCAATAAATTAATTTCAACTCATAGATGGAAAGATTTATTTTATCTTATTTTTATTAGCAATTATTTTGATATGTTTTTCTAAAGGAAGTACTAAAAAGGTTTAAATTTAATTCGAAGATTCCTCTAAAGTACACATATTAAGATTACAATTAACCAATACTTTTAATACAATATTGAAAGGACTTAAGATAATATAATCAACAATAAATGTCATTTTCTATTTATATGGAGATTTAGAGGATAAGGAAAATGGATAAAATCTCTAAGTCAAGGAGGTTTATATGTGGTTTGATTCTTATCTCAAATCAAATAACAACTTAAAATATAAAAATGAGTTTAACATTTATTATCCCCAAATTTTCACAATCTTTCGATATTAGTAATTGTAATGCAACATATAATGTAAGAAGAAAGAATATAATATTTTCGTTATCTGAATTCATTCATAATATCCAAGCTGAGGTTCAAACAACAATGAATATTAACTCTATTCTCATGTATAGCCAGATACAACTTAGAATAGTACCATTAGAAAGGTAGGGGATTTTTTCATATTAATTTATGTATATTCTCCTACAGTACTAACTACTTGAACATAAAATTTATTAAAAACACAGTCTAATAGATGTGCGTATCATCGTAAAGATAAATTCCTTGATTCTTTATAGTTTCTGATCACTTCAACCTACACTACAATAATAACAAATCATGTGATCTCTAAGCTATCATGTATCTCCAAAAACTACGAAGAATTAATAACTTCTAAATTTCGTAATAATAAAGAATTATAATAAAAATACAATACTCTAATAAAAATTAATATAATCATACAAAATACTTCTATTTGAAAAACATTACAATCACCAGTTTAATGCTATCAACATTTAATTTTAAATACTTCCTCTCATTGACATCATTAAGATACCCTTACATTTTACAACATTTAAATGTCATATAAATATTATAACCATATTAAACCATGATAAAAATCTATGAAATTATTATAGCCTTCATCACATCGAATCATCATACGCTATACCTCAAAATAACTATACCATTTCCAATTTAAATGAATATACCCATATTATCTCACAATTAAAATAATGGAGGAGGGTGGGGCACATGTTTGATGTAAAGATTAAAAGACAAGGAGTGCTCATAAGAAAGAAAACTATACTCAATAATAATGACAGAACACCTTCGTCTTATACTGCCACAATACCCTTCCTTATAAGGAAAGTAAATATATTTGTAAATACTTTATATTTGTATAGCGAAGTGATCACTCCCATTAATTATAAAAATATGATTTCCTGGGATAAGAACATTTCCATCGAAGCTTTATTTTAAAAAAATCGGCCAACATCATAAACACATACTGAGACATGCATATAAAATGAACAGGTAAAATGGTATCTCATTTAGCAAAAACGAAATATGATCCATTTCCATTTTGCACTTAAAAAAACAGAAAAGGATTTTTTTTCATTGTGACAGCATGAAAAATACCTCATTCAATGAAATTCATCTTCTACATTCTATGCAAGCCATAGAATGATTTTAATTCATGCAATATCTCTCTACTATTGAAGCAAACACAGAATTCGTTGCGTATTTCATGATAAGAAGGTATAAACATTTTGGCGATTTAACTGTAACGATTCTATCATAGCTAGTTATATAATTTATTCCTCCTAAGACCATTTTGTTTGCATAAAACAAAGATTTTATAACGCTGGGATCTTGAATTCTTATTTATTGAATACACAGTTCTGAAAGACACCAGGTTTACATACGTATATAGCAGTAATTTATAATATTTAAATCATTTACACAAAAGATAGCCTAAAATCATGCCTCGGATCAACAAAATCCAGCTGGTGGTGTCTAATCATCATCTTTTTCTTTGCCTAAGGTGTTCGGTGGTCGATTTTGGAGTTGGCGTGGGCCAAGGTGACGGGGCAACAAACATTTTTTAATGCCACGGCCATGAGGCTCTCAGTGACAAGCTCACCTATTGCTCTGCTCTTTAATATTTTAAGCTCTAAGCATTTAGCATACAAACCACTTTAATATTCTAAACGTATGCCCTACTAGAATAAAATATATTTGTATGTAATAAGGTCATATACATATATATATATATATATATATAAGAGGGAGGATTTATTTTGTATAGGGTATATTTTATTATTCTTACCCTATACAAAACATATCCTCCCATGTATATACACACATTGTAGAGGGTAGCATCACAATTAGTGTGCCGCAGTCAATGCCATTTGCTCATGACCTCGAATTGTCATATGAGTTATTCGAGACTGCCTTGAAGGTATGAAGAGCTTGATATTCCAGAGGATGACATTCGGGGGGTAGAGATATGGACACAGGTTAGTAGCGAGGATACAAGGAGTACAAATACATAACATGACTATCAACACACGAAACTTGGAGAGCAACAATGTAGTCAACAACAAGATGGAAGAGACTCACAAAAAGACTAGTGGCATAAGAATCCTCTTTTATCATTTTCAATTGTCGAAGTCGCATCGAACTGCATAATAACCTCATCATTGTGTTTACTCTGCCAAGGAAACAACTAAGGCAAGAATAAAGATGATATCTCTCAAAACCTTGTATCACAGGATAGGGCATGACACAATACATAGTAAACATTGTGAATGGTCAAATATTTCAATCTATGAACAATAATGAATTAATAACATGTACACCATTTCTGAACACTGATTGTGTAAATAAACAACTATAAACAACATCTACATATTGAATACCATATAGTTAGGAGTATGATAGAGATTCGTAATGGCAATGGAATGAAAAGATCATTATAATATATACTAATTGCTTCATAATTTCGATGTATCCCATGATAGTGACAAAATTAACATTAAAATATATAATCAACCTTGCATAATTACATAGTAATCAAAAGATCATTATAAGATATAGTCATTGTTGCATAAGAGTTTGTTTTCTTTCAAAAATATATAACACGCATCCCACAATAGTGTTTACGACATTGAATCAACTTTATATCTCCTCGCCAAAAATAATTGATAGTATTAATACAACAACAAACATGGACATTATATTGTGAAAAAATAAAAATTGGTGCACAATAGTGGCATTGTTATGCACTCCAAAATCAAACATGGTATCAAAATATTGTTATACTTTAGAAGACTTTATAGGTGTGTCTTCTCAATTAGGCATGTCCAACTCATCCATGTTCATTTTCCATATTTCCTTTTGTTCGTCATGTGATTCTCCTTGTTTGAGTTATTCATTTGCATAATGGATCTCAATATCATGAAAATAACCATACAAGAAAATGACATCTTGGTGTAGTTTACTCAAGAGTCCTCATGAAACATACCTCTCACCTTTCATATTAGAAAAAAACTACATTCTAATCCACCTCCACACAAATACCTATTTCCTCACACAAGTAGAAACATAAACCAAGCTCATCTATCAATGAAATGTAATGGGCACATGTAGACAACCCTCATCAGCTAGAAAATTACCATATTGTATTATTATGATATATTTTGGACATAATAAAATGTTGTTGATATGTCCATTGTTTTATTACACATACTAAATTTGTTAGAAATGCACTAAAAAAACATCAAAATATTAAAATTTAGACTACTTCATTTATACACATGCACTGGTTAATCATGGACATAAAAATCAAGAAACATCACAATCCCCCCTTTGCTTATTTTTTTGTACTATCATTGGATTGATTTTTTAGCATGTACTCTTCTCTTTCACCCCTTTTACATACTAAAAACCAACTATATAATGAAAATTGAATGTCACAAACATATATTCTTATAGTCAAGATAGAATTATTGATAGAGATGATTTTTTTTGTTATGAAGTTGTTAAAATTATCCGTACTATTAACATTTCAACCATGGTTATCTGAATATTGGTTATTTATCAACTGCATAGATATGAAAATTGGATTTGGATCTATACACCAATGAATAAGGCAAGGGCACCACCTATATTATGTTATTCAAGATATTATGATATTTCATAATTATATAGATAAATTAGGTGTGAACATAAAGTCGCTAGTGGAAATTAATATTGTATATACGTTAGGCACTTGGTAATTTTGGAGAAGAAAGTATTTTTTTGATGAAATCATTTGATTTGAAATTGGTTTTCAATGGCCTAATAGACATGTATTCAAAATAAGGAAGCACATAACAGACATGTTAATTACTTGATAATATATATCACAAATATATAGTTGAAAACATTATATGTCTAAAAATAATCTTTACATGTTATAAATATATAACTTGAAATAAAACACAAACTAAAAATGACTTGTGAATTATTTGACAATACGTGTCACCTAAACATGGTCTCATAGAATGCAATGATGGTAGGATATGTAATGCACGACTATATAAAAGATGTTTTGAAACAATAATGACATGATATGTAGTGAGGCATGGGATAAGTAAAGAGTATTTGAGTGAGAATGAGTGAATGGGTGTAAAATTAAGAAATGAATTTAGTTGTTATAGAATATGGTTTAGAGGACAAACTAGCAGTAGAACGTAGGTTTCATGCTCTAACTGTGTTCTTTGTAATATTATTTACAACAAATAATTATGGGTAGAGAAATTAAGAATGTATTTGAGCACGATGGGTTTTGAGATATGTTGTTATAGATACATATACCAAATGTAGACTTCTATAAAATACACAACAAACATTTGAAAAAATGTAGATAAAATACATAGGATGTTTGTTCATCATTCAGTGTTGATGCACTTTTAGAGAACCATCAATTTCAACTAGAGGAATACAAATTGGGTAGAAAGGGTTATGATTTTGTTTTGTTTTGAAGTTATTAAATCTATCCCTATAGTCAACATTTCAACCATGGTTATATGAATGTTGGTTATCTATGAAATGCATAAATATGAAAATGGGGTTTAGATATATATGCCAATGAATAAGGCAAGGACATCACCTATTTTAGGTTATTCAAGCTATGAAGGAATTTTATAATTAAGGTAGATAAATTAGGTGTGAACATGAAGTCATTAGTAGAATTGAATATTGTAGATACATTAGGCACTTTGTAATTTTTGAGAAGAGAATATTTTTTTCTTGATGGAATCATTTAATTTGAAATTGGTTTTCAATGGCCCAATAGACATGTATGAAAAATGAGGAATCATATAATAGATGGATCAATTTATTGACAGTATATGTCAGCTATGTGTGGTCTCATAGAATGCAATGATGGCAAGATATGTAATGCATGACTATAAAAAAATTTATTTCTAAATTTAATTAACTCATGAATCACTTTGAAACCAACCCATATCATTCTTAGCTTGTGTTTTGTTTTCTTGTAGCCATCTCTTTCTAGTGAATGATGGTTGTAAATACATCGATGGAAAAATGGCTCTAATTATATAGTAAAATTTAATTAGATATGGATAAAAATAAGTGGATTATAAAACTTTATCAATATTTACACATTACAAATATATATCTGAAAACAAAACACAAAATAAAAATGACATGTGAATTTCTTGACAATATATATCAGCGAAGCATGATCTCATAGAATGGAATGATGATAGGTTATGTAATACACGACTATATAAAAGGTGTTTTGAAGTAATGATGGTAGGATATGTAATGGGGAATGGGATAAGTAAAAAGTATATGAGTGAGAATGAGTGAATGGGTGTAAAAGTAAGGGATAAGTTTAGTTGTTCTAGAATATGGTTCAGATGACAAAGTCATAGTATTGTGTAGGTTTCATGCTCTAGTTATGCTCTTTATAATGTAATGGGAAGAAAATAATTGAGGGTAGAGAAATGAAGAATGGATTTGAGCATGATGGGTTTTGAGGGACGTTATTATAGACACATATACCAAATGTGAACTTCTAGAGAATATATAACAAACATTTGACAAAATGTAGATAAAAGACATAAGATGCTTTTTCATCATTCAATGTTAATGCACTTTTTGAGATTCATACATTTTAACTAAAGGAATACAATTGGTCAAAAATGGCTATAGGTGGGATAAAGGAAAGAATATGTTGTATTTAGACAATCCTTCAGGAGTTAGATTTTATCATTTGAGTGATCCAAGTTACTATAGATGAGGAGTGGCCATTGTGATATGAAAAACTTATGTTTGATACAAGATACCCATAAAAATGATAAATATTATGGGGTCATAAAGGAAAAGGAATAGTTATAAATTGAAATTTGTTGATTTTTCTTGGATCTATGATAGTAAAAAACATAATGGTAAGTGTTTTATTAGAAATGAGGTTAACAAATGAAAATGAAGGAGGCATTGGTGAAGGAGGAAAATATTGAGTTAATCCAAATAAGATTGATATTAAAATACCCAAAAAAATTTATACTAATTTTTATGTTTATAATGCAGGTAAAATAAGAAAATTTTGTCTATTTATAAGAGTTGTAAAATAAATAAATTTTGTCAACAAAAAATACATAGTCGGATATTTGAACTATAATTTTTAGGAATTAGGTGATATTGTTTCATAGTAATGATAAATCCTATCGATAATATTATCATATGTTATATATATAAGTTAATGATGCATAACATATAAATAGAATAAATATTCGAGAGTGAAGTGGGTGAGCTTAACCAACACAGAAGATTTTACAGGTGCATTTCTGACCATAATGATCTTTTTCTCCTTCATAGACTTTATCCTATCTATTTATACTACACAAAATAAGGGATATTGTAATTTTATTACATAACAAAGGATCATACACTTTTACTATTCTATTTAAACCTCAATGCATAAGTGTCTTTGTCAGAGTGGATGCACGCATTCTGGGGGTTGACATGTAAGGGTCTTTGTTGGTAGTGGGCCTTAGGAAAAATGAATGTCCAATGGATAATGGCATGATGGGAGTCTATTTGAGTGTTATTTGCATAGACATTGATGAGTCAACATAATCATTAACAATACCATCTAACACCAGCACATGGTTGTACACAGAATTTGTGTATGTTGGTTAAGCTTGCCCCCTTCAGAGGAAGTTCTCATCTTCACAATAATGAAATTAAAAATATTAAATTTTAACTCATTATTGCTCAATGGTTCATACTATAATTACCTCCTATTTATTTCATTTATATCATAGTTATTAATTTCCCATTAAATTGGGGTATATTTATCCCTATCCTTATACCTTAAGAAGCAACTAGCTTTAGTGGTTTATCTAGTAGCTACTTATTTGTTTAGAGGGCGTTTATATCAACACATGGTCTCTTTGATCCCAATATGAATTTGAAAGCCACATACATGTATCAACACACCATTTATGAAGTAATATTATGCTTTAAAAGCAACACTTTAAACTATACTCCCATTTAGAAATTGTCAAAAAGAATAATTGATTGCCTCTATTGAAAATAACATTAAAAAAATGTTACTTGTTTTGAAAAATTGTTAAAATGAATAGATAATTGCCTCTAATTAAAAATAATAGTTTCACCTCTATTGAGTTAGATATTTTTAGAAATAAAATCATATAAATAAACCTTCATAATCAAAAATTGTGTGATTTTTTTGGGCAGAAAATAGGCCCAAGTTATGCTATACTCAAAGAGTACACGGAAACAAGTGAGCGATTAATGTCCCTAAGAGAATTTTAAAAGTAAATACTTATTAATTTAAGTGGTATCATGGGCCAAAATTGAGTATTACTATACATGGCATAAGACAACAATTTTTTTTGGATAATAAAAACATACTAAACATGTTGATGTAGGAGCAATCATGGGATTGTGTGATCCTATATCACCCAAAAAAAAAGGAGTATATTTATTTATTTTTATTGTATTTTGTTTTGACTTGTCTTAATAGTCATCAAGCCAAAAAACTAAGTGTTTTGGGAAGTTTTCCTAAAATATAATTATTGTAACTATATCTTAGTTTTTTTAGTTGATTTATTAATTTGCATGCTGAATTGGAGGGGTAGGGACTGCCATAGAAGATTGGTAAACTTGAATTTGTGGGAAGTAATTTTTTTTTTAAAAAATGGGACAATGACAGAAAAAGGGAGAGATGAGAAAGAGCAAAACTCTTTGAAGAAAAAAAAAGAAAAGAAAAATTATTGTGTATTCCTTTGCTTGGACTAACAGCTGAAAGATGTGCTAGCTATTGTTTACTAAGAATTATATTTTTGAATAATAATTAAAATAAATTCATTTGACCCCTATTTTGTATTAGAATTTTGGTTTATTACATGATATTTGTCGGTGTCATTTCTACTATAGTTTGCATAAACTGGCTACACTAAATTTTGAACTTGGCTCTGATAACAAAATATTGGTGCAGTCAGTCTCTGAAAACTCTAGTAGAAAAGACACCTAAAAATATCATGTAATAACCCAAAATTCTAATGAAAAATAGGGGTCAAATAGACACAATTAAATTATTATTAAAAACTAGAATTCCTAGTAAATAATAGCTAGTACATCTTTCAACAGTCAGTATAAGCTAGGGAATACACAATTTTTTTTTCTTTTTTCTTATTCAAAGAGTTGCACTCTTTCTCATCTCTCCCTTTGTCTTCCTTTTTTCCATTTTAATAAAAATATTACTTCCCACAACTTAAAGTTTCCAAATCTTCTACGGCAGTCCCTGCCCCTTCAATTTAGCATGTAAATTAATAAATCAACTAAAAAAGCTAAGAGATAGTTATAATAGTTCTATTTTAGGATGACTTCCCAAAACACTTAGTTGTTTGGCTTGATAACTATTAAGATAATTAAAAACAAAATACAATAAAAATAAATAAATATACTCCTATTTTTTTGGGTGATATAATATCACACAATATCATGAGTGCTCTTACATCAGACACCCAGGGTAAATAGAACATGAGTTCCCACTCATGGATTGATTGTGATCTCCTCAATTGATTTTCCTTTCTTCACAACTTTTTATTTAGACATCCAAGTTGCATCCTCTGCTACACGCCCTTTCCACTTGATCAAATAGGCATAATAGTCTTTATTCATTATGCTCTTATTGAATTTAATAACTATGATTGCCTCCATTTCTTCTCTTTCTCCCTCAGGCATTTGTGCTCTCCAATCAATGGTTAAACTATTTTCATCCTAGTTCTCTCCACTTGTGTAACCCTCAACAAATGGGTATAAGTCTGACACATTAAAGATAGGTGAAATACCTATCCCTTTAGGCAATTCTATTTCATACACATTGGTTGAAAACTTGCATAGTATCTTATAAGGTCCAATCTTTTTTATTCTGAGCTTGTTGTACTCACCTTTTGGAAATGACTCCTGGTGTAAATATGTCAATACTAAGTCTCCCACTTCAAAAAATTTCTCTCTATACTTATAATTAGCATATTATTTATATCTCTTCCCACTTTCTTCCAACTTCCTCTTTACTTGCATGTGTACATCATGCATGGATTGTGCATACTCTTCACCTTCAACACTCCTATTCATATCAGTTGTGCTTATTAATTCACAAACTCCTCTTGGGTTACTACCATATATAATATGAAAATGGATCATACCTGTAATTCTATTTACAAAATCATTATAGGAAAATTTACCTTGTGCTAAAATTAAATCCCACTATTTGGTATTATCACTGATAATGTATCACAACCAATTTCCTAGAGATTTATTCACTACTTCTATTTACCCATCTATCTATGGGTGATAGGATGAGCTAAAATTTAATGTTATACCTATATTTTTACACAACATTCTCCAAAAATTCCTTATAAATTTAGTGTCCCTATCTGACACAATACTCAATGGTAACCCATGCAACTTTACAACCTCTTTGCAATACAAATCAATAATATGGGTGGCATCATTTGTCTTCTTACATGATATAAAATGTGCCATTTTGGAAAATCCATATACAAAAACAAAAATTGAGTCATTACCTCACTAAGTTCGAAGTAGACCATGCACAAAGGCCATACTTACTATATCCCATGGTTTACTGTCAATTGATAGTTTTAAATAAAGTCTAGTATTCTGACTTCTCCCCTTTGAATGCTAGCATATATTGCATCTCTCCATAAATTTATGTACATAGACACTCATCTTGGGCTTGTAATACTACTTATTCAGTTGTGCCAATGTCTTTTCATACCATAAATGACCAGCAAGACCACCACTATGTTTCTCATTCAAAATATTGTCTTGCATTGAACTTTGAGGTATGCACAACCTTTGACCCTTGAATAGAAAATCATATTGGATCATAAATTCTAACCATGGAGTTATATATATATTTTTTGAGATCTTACATGATGCCCATGCTTCCTTAAAATATTGATCCTCTTCATATAATTCTTTCATTGAGTCAAACCCAATGACTTCCACTTGATGCTCATTCAATACAAGAGCTTGCCTACTCAAAGCATCGACCACTTTGTTATATTTGCCACTTCTATGTTTTAAAAAAAAAGTATAAATTTGAAAGAATTATACCCATTTAGTGTCATTTTGATTCAATTTACCTTGGTTGTTTATGTATTACAGTGCTTGATGATCAGTGAACAAAATAAATTCTTTGGGTAGCAAATAATGATGCTACTTCTTAAGAGATTAAACTATTGCATAAAAATCATGGTCATAAATAGAATATTTATTATTTGATTCATTTAAATTTTCACTAAATTAGGAAATTGGTAAACCTTATTGACTAAGTACTGCACCTATCACTATTCCACTTATATCACACTCAACTTGGAACACCTTTTCAAAATCAGGCAAGGCTAGAACTAGTTTTTCTGTAACTTCTCTTTAACAATTGAAAATTTTTTTTTGTTAAAATTGTCCATTGAAACTTATTTTTGTCCCCTTTAATTGTATCTATTATGCATGCACAAATACCACTAAAATTCTTAATAAATTTCTTATAAAAACTATCTAACCCATGAAAGGTCCTTACTACAGACATAGTCCCTGGTGAAGACCATTTCACTATTGCTTTTACTTTTTTGGGGTCCATTTTCAATCCCCCTTGTGAAATCACAAATACAAAATAAATAAGTTCCTATTTTATGAATCTCCACTTTTTCAAGTTTATCAACAACTTTTCCTCTTTCATATTGCTTAACACAAGTATCGAATGTCTCAAATTCTCCTCCTTAGAATCATTGAAAACTAGAATATCATCCAACTACACAACAATAAAATTACCTATAAATGGTTTTATCACCTTGTTCATGAGTCTCATAAATGTGCTCGGGTCATTAAAAAAACCAAATGGCATAATCAACCATTCATATAACCCATCATTAGTTTTAAACTTTGTTTTCCACTCGTCATCCTATCTTATCTGAATTTGGTGATACCCACTCTTTAAATCAATCTTGCTAAAGTATTTATCTCCAATTAAATAGTCCGTTAAATCATCAATCCTTGCTAATGGGAAATATACTTTATTGTGATCTTATTTATTTCCCTTGAATCTATATACATTCTCCATTCTTTAATTTTCTTTGGTGCTAACACAATTAGAACTATTCATGGGCTTAAACTCTCATGAATCAACCCCTTTTGTAACAACATTTGAACTTGTCTCTTTATTTATTCATTATATTGAGGTGTCAACCTATAAGCTACCTTATTTGGAAAATTTCCTCCTAACACTAAGTCCATATGATGACTAATGCTTCTTACTGGTGGTAATCCATTAGGCAAATCATTGGACATTATGCCTACATATTCCTCCAATAAATTTTGAGTCTTGGCAGGTATATAACTCACCTTGGTGTTTGCTTCTACTTGCATGAGTGTGTAAATTAACACAAATAATGCCTCTCCCTTCTTTATCTCTATTATAAACTCTTTTATAAACATTAACATCACTTTTGAGCTACTGTCCACTACTTTTCCTTTGTCCTTCAATGGACTCAATGTGAATCTCTTCCCATATTTTATGAGAGTATATGTGTTTTACCTACCATTAAGAATTATTCTCTTATCAAACTGATAGGGCCTACCCAAAAATAAATCACACACATCCATAGGCATCACATCACATACAAATTCATCTCTATATGCTCCAATCTAAAAGTTTACTATACATTGTTCATTAACTGACACTTGATGTCCCTTGAGTAAGCAAGAAACCATATAAGGAGTTGGGTGTGTTGTTCATTATATCCCAAGTTTATATATCAAATACTTAATTACTATGTTATATGTGCTACCACAATAAATAATTAATTTACAACACTTATCTCCATATTTATAGATTTCTTCGAAAAGATTCTTCCTCTGTGGTGGTTCAGAGCACTCTTCTCAACAAAATGGATTCTCCTTGATTTGGTTCTTCTATGTGTGTTGGAGATGCAACACTTTCCTCATCCCCATGGGCTATATGTGTTATCCTTTTATTACTTCTGATACTATTTTGTGTTTGTTCTGGGAATTCAAATGGCCTATGCCTAGCACACCTATTGCACTTAAAACATTTTCCTATGAATCCTCTTCTTCTTCCATAAAATCATCTTCATCTAGGCATATAACTTCTTCTTTCTCTTCAATTAAAGTTTTGGGACTACGATCTACTTGCCTCTCCATCATGAGTTTGTTTTCCTTTTCCCATAAAATTTTTGTTCCTTTCCTCTTGAAAACCTTCCTCTACCTCTAGAGTTTATTTGTTGCCTTTGTGACAACTTCTCCTCTTACTTTAGGGCACATAAATAGGATTCTTCTATGATTATAAAGTTAAAAAAACTAATTTCATCTTGGATATTGAAACTTAGGACATTCACATACCTTGCTACTTTTTTTGGGTCATATTCCACATAACCAACCCTTATAGTTAGTTTATACAAATTTTATGTATACTCCTTCACACTTACATCCTTTTATCTAAAATTTTGTATCTTTTTAAATAAATTCATCTGACAGTCTGAAGGTAAGAATTTGGCATTCAATTTAGACATCATTCTATCCCAAGTTTTAGTTTTCTCTTTCCCTCTCTTTCACCTCTCAGTTTTCACATAGTCCTACCATAAAGATGCGTGGCCTTTTAATCTTGTGCAAGCAAACTTTACTTTATTGGGATCCTCCATGGATTCATAGTCAAAGAAATTTACCATCTCTATAACCATTATATAATATATTCACCATTCAAACCTCCATTATAGTAAGGTGTGTCCAATTTGGATTTATTTCTAATCTTTTCCATGGCTCTAAAAAAATTGGCTTTAGCTGCATCCCCTACTTCTACTTCAGGTTCTTAAGCTCCTTGTGTCACATCCCAATTTCTCTTTAAGCTAAATAATC
>JARHVA010004928.1:0-110000 GCA_037957365.1 Torreya grandis | reverse complement strand
TGCCCTTATTTCCCCTATTTATCTTTACTATGATCAGTGGGTTTAGAGGCACTTCTAAGGCACCTTTTGATTTTGTCATGTTATTTAAAGACATCTTTCACTTTCTTACCTAATTCCTTCTCGACAAAATTTCTCTTACGTCTAGATGACCTACTCGGGCTACCTAGATACTTAATCTAGACTTTTTTGATCTTCCTTATATGCACCGGCCCTTCCTTTGGCTTCACTTATTGGTTTTGAGGTATTTTAGGCATGATTTGGTTGATACCTTTTGAAATATTTGAAAATAACAAAAATTACCCACTCATGTCTTGGAGTAGAATAATTCCCATTCTTGAATTTCAGAATAAAGGTCTCCATGGACTTGAGAATAAATAAAGGAAGGCTAAATATATCCCATGTCTAAACTAATTAATCATTCTAAACATAGACCATCTCACCACATTATATCTACCCTCTAAAATAATATACTAAATAAGATGAAAAGCTACATCAGTGAATGACCTGGGAAGTGATTCCCTATCAAACTCATTATGAAGTTGTTCCAGCTGTTTGCCATCTTCTTGAAAAGCCTTTTTATCTAGTTTGAATTCTATAAGGGTGTATTAGCTCTTGGTATCCTTGATTACAAGACCCATCACATGATAAATAATCTCCTCTATGATGTTGAGCATGCCACCATTAATGGTAACAAACCTCTCCTCCTAAGCATTAGCAAATAATATAGAGATATGTCTATTAAACCCTTTAATCCTCTCCATGAAACCCAAAAAACCCCCAACCTATAGGGCATTAAAAACTCTTGCATTATTTCTTACTTTCGGTTGGAGATTAGGTTTGATCTTTTTTGAAGGTCCATTAACTTCATCTTGTCAACACTACAGTCATTCTTGCCACCTATGTGTTCACATTCTAAACAATTAGGGCTATATCCATCTAAAAAGTTTTGCTATTCTTTGAGGATCTTTTCCCCTTATAGAGACTTCTCCATAGAATAGCTAAAGTTAGGCTAATGTGGCCTAATTCCCTGATTCCTAACATATAATTTCACATCCCTCCTAGCCATTAGGGAAAACATCCATATATTAATCATTATTAACATGATTTTTAACTTTATTGGTGACTTTTAAAATCAACTCCCTAGGCAAGTCTTCATGACCAAACCAAGTATTGAAACCAACATTGTTGATTCCCCTTTTTGCAAACCTGTCAATAATCCCATTCCCTACTCTATACATATGTAAGATACACACTTGATGGAAGGAATTGAAAATGTTTTTGGCTTCATCAATGACATGCTTGATTGACTATCTTATGGGATTTTTACCATTTAAATAATTTATAATGTTCAGGGATTCATCTTCCACTAAAATATTTTAAACATTTATTTGCTTTTCCAATATGATCCCCCATAGTGACACCAAAGCTCCAGCCTAATGATTCATTTTCAAACCCATATCACCTACATAAGTATCAAGTAGATTTCCTTTAGAGTTTCTGATGATACCCTTACCCCTTGCTACTCCTAGATTGCCCTTTGAATCTCCATAAAAGTTGAGCTTCTCCTAATCCTCAAGTGGAGGTTTTTAATTCATTCTTTTTTCTTATTTCATCCGTAGGGTTTGGTTTCCCTAAGACAAAAATGTTTATTTACTAGTTTTTAGCTAGAATATGTTCACGAGGGAACAATTTTTGGCTTTATTGATTTGTATTGACCTGTAGTTTTCTTTGATAAACATGAAGATTCTTTTTGATATATTCTTATTATTTTACTTCTTATCCTTGAATATTTTGGTTTTTCTTTCCCCCCAAATCCCCCATATAATATGTGGGAGGGTTAGATTTCCTAGCATTTTAATATGAGAGTTTTTGAAAGGACATATCTAAGACATCCAAACTTCCATAAAAGAACCAGGTTACATCTAATAAATATTGAATTTTTCCATGGAAAAACTCCATACTTTCTATGTAAAAGAAAAATCTACTAAATGATGGAAAATAGTTTCATTTTCTTCTTCACACAACACACATCTATTAGTAATGATGCATCCTCTTTTTCTTAGGTTATCTATAGTCAAGATATTGTTTTGGATGGAAACCCATATGAAAAATCTATTTTTTGGAGTAATAAATTTGTCCCACACCCCTTTCCAGCTAACCTCATCTTCTTGTTTTGAAGAAATGAGATTGTAGCCTACTTTGTCTTTGTATTGGCCATGAAAAGAATCCTTCTATATCAAATTGTCTTCTTTATCAACCCCTAGAATATGAATGATGCGTAGAACATTATTTAACTCAGCTAGCTTTAAATTATCATTTTGATTCAAGCCATCTAGACTCAGAACTTTCCAATGTCTTGTTCCCTCCTTTATTTTCTAATATTCAACAATATTATCACCATATTTTTGCCTCAAATTTTTTTGGATGTGTAAACTAATATCTCTCTAGAGGGATGTCAACTACATGCTCCAATTATCTTTCCAAAAATATCTTCTCTTACCATCACCTAATTTCTATTTGGAGCCTACAATAATTAACTCTTTATTATCTATTTAAAAATTTCAAATATGTGAACCTCTCATAAACTACTCTTCAGACAACATGGCAATTGGATTCCTTAATTCTAGATATTTGAAGGATAGAATCTCTCCCCAGATAGAATTCTTAGTTATGAATCTCCAAACAAATTTGGAAATTAAAGCTTTGTCGATTAGTTAGAGATTTTTGATGCTCAAACTGTCATAAACATTTTTATTGCAAACTTTATTCCATGTTGTCAAATGAAATTTCCTTTTTTCCTCAGTACCAAACCAAAGAAAAATTTATTGGATCTTGATAATTTTATCTTCCACTCCCTTGGGGAGTTTGAACAAGGATAAAATTTAAATTGGGAGACTTTGTAAAATGCTCTTAATTAAAACTACCTTCCCATCCTAAGATAAGAGTTTACCTTTCCAACCTGTAAGTCTTTTTTAAAAATCTTTCAATTAATGGAGTCAATGTTATTATCTAGAGTTGATTACTAATAAGAGACATCCCAGGTAACTGGAAGGAATTTTTTTAATTTGGCAACCCAACAATGCAAATATCCTAATTTGTCTAGACATTAGAGTGTTGAAGAAATAGACTGAGCTCTTATCAATTTTGATCTTCTGGCTTGAATTTTTTTTTTTACATAGCCATAATTAATTTTATTGTTATAGCTTCTTGCATTGAAGCTTCAGCTAGTAAGATAGTCTCATCAACAAATTATTGATGTGTCATAAGATCAACATGTCTAGCTGATTTGAAACCTCTTAATTGCTCATCCACCAAAGCCGTGGATATGAATCAGCTTAAGGATTCTTCCATGATGATGAAAAGAAATGGAAATAAAGGATCTCCTTACCTAACTCCTTTAACACTTTTGAAAAACCCTTGTGCTATTCAATTAGCCAAAATAGAAAAAATACAAGTAGAAATGCATACTCTAATGATCTTTCTAAATTTGTCATTGAAACTAAATTAATTCATCACTCTATTGAGAAAACTCCAATCCATTATATCATATGCCTTAGCCATATCTAATTTTAGGATCATATCTACTTTTTTACCTTTTTCCATAAAGTGTATGACTTCATGAACTGCAATAAATCCATCTTGGATTTGACTTCCTGGAATGAAACCACCTTGCTATGATTGAATAATTTTTTCCATGCTTATTTGCATCCTCAGAGCAATTAGTTTGGTAATGATTTTATATAAAGAGTTGAAAAGACTAATGGGATGGAAGTCATAAAAGTCCACTACCCCTTATTGCTTGGGAATGGGCAAAATGAATGTATGATTAAATTCTTTGAGCAGTTGATCGGTATTAATAAATTCATTTATAACTGCAACATCTTCTCCAATAATATCCTAGAAAGTCTTGAAAAAATAAATTGGAATCCCATTGAGACCAAGAGCCTTGTCTAGGTTCATCATAGAAATGATAAACTTCAACTCCTTATTCATGATAGCAACAATTAACATTCCATTATCTTCTTGGCTGATCAACTCTAGAATTATATTAAAAAATTCTTGCTCAAAACCAATGTTTTTCTTGAAATCATTTTTATACTTTTTTTTTAATAGAAAATCACACTTTCTTGTTTAATTTCCTCCTCATCCAAAGACAATTATCTCTCATTATTAATGATCTCCCTTATGGAATTATATTTTCTATGTTTGAGTGGAGACAAATGAAAAAACTAATATTGTTATCTCTCTCTTTTAACCAAATATTCTTGGATTTTTGCCTCCAAAGAGATTATTCTCTAACCATTATGGTATGATACACAATAATTGTTTTTCTCTACTCTGATTATATAAATTTTACCCCTTATCCTCAATTTCTTCCTCTATCTTGGCTAGATTATCTTTGATGACCTTTTTTTTTGTTCAAGAACATTGTTGATTTGTTTGTTCCACTGGATTTTATTTTATATGTGGAATATAAACAAATATATAAGCTTATATTATAATGATGTTTTGAATATGAAATAATATTATGAGTTGCTTTGTGGGTTAAGTAACTGGTAGTCTAAATAAATCATTACACAGATGGTATGTTATATTGAGAACTACGTTTTATTTTATTTATTATTTTGTAATAAATTAGATGTTATAGATTTATTTCATTTCATTTGATAGACTAAATGAATATATTTGATATTTATTTACTTCACATATTTTTATCAGTTAAAGGAGAAGTATTTTGGATGAATCTATTAGTTTTTACATTATTATATATTTTTAATTGAATCTCTCATTCATGACTCTAAATAAGTAGTGAAATTTTTTTGTTGGCTTAATTAGTACCATCAATGTAAGATGAGGTGTAATCTGATTAAATGATATATATGAATTTGATTGATCATATAAATCATTATTTATTAAAAATATTGTCCAAAATAATATTTTAATTAAATATTGTTATTTCATATGTTGATATAGTTTTCATATTTATGTGATATCATGTTAGAATGAATTTATTTATAATACATATTATGTATTAGATATTTTCAACACACATGTTATACTTTGTTACTATGGATTCTTGCACCATCATTATCTACCCATTCATGGAGGGCCATACCCTTGTTTAAGAGATAGTGTAGAGAATCTATGGTCTGTGGTTGGTATGAAGAAGTACTTAGATGATGCTCTTCCTCCTATTGAAGTAATATACTAGGGACTACACTTGAGATTATATAATTGATATATGAGTCATGGAGAATCTTATGTCATGGAGACTCTACTTTGTAGAGCTTTATATCATGTTTTATTATTTGAGATATTATTCCATATTGTAAAAAATTATAACATTTATATATTATTCTTCTACAATAGTGATTGTAATGTTGTATCATCTATGGATGAATTTATACTATTTTATTTATGAATAGATGTAATATTTATTGGTTTATCATCTTTGTTCATGATTGTTATATCTGTTCATGGTGATCCTTAATTAAGTGGATTACTTATAAATCTATAGGTTAACCACATGAATGTAATTAGTTAAATATCACTAATTAGATTTCTTATGGGGAAATATGGGAGATGAATATATGTAATTAATTATTAAAAAAAGTTAATATGTTCTAATAAAACTCAATAGGGTTGTTACATTCTAGTATCAGAGTTGAGGCTCAAACTCTAAGACTATATGTGTTTGTTAACACAAACTCATCCTCTTGATAAACATGAAGAACAATGGTGTGCACTATACTAGGAGGTGAGGGTAATTTGAATAACTAACTCTATTTTGATCAAATTCATTTTGTTGTTGAGAAAGCTACAAATTTAAACCAAATCCTTACAACCATGTAAGAGACTAGGGATTAAATCATGGCCCTAGAATAGGAAGTGCATGACCGTGAAGGGGAGAATGCTTAGAAGGAACCTGAAGAACATCCTAATAATCTGGAACATCTTCAAGAGTAGATGCATGAGAAAGTGTTATAGGATGCAAGAGCTTGAGTAGCTACAGAGTTGGTACATGACATGAAAAATATAAATCCACCCAAGTTTGATAGAACTATATTAGGAGATGGAGCTGAAGTATGGTTAAAAAAATGGATAAGTATTTCAAGATTCAAAATTATTCTAAAGTCATGAAATTAGTTTGGAGATCTTATCTGCTTACTGGTGAAGAAACAACTTGGTGGGAAAATAAAAAATTCAAGATGAACTTTGACTCAGCCACCACCACTTGGAAATAGTTTGTGGCACTGTTTATACCATGATAGATTCCATAACTGTACTTTTATCAAAATCTTATGGATTTTTAGAATCTTAAGTAAAGGGATTTATTGTTGAATGAATATTAAGAGCATTTCACCAAGATATTTAAATATGTATCTTAGTATTAGGTGGATGAAAGGTTCAGAATAAAAAATTTTATCATGGGATTTAAATTTCAAATTGGTTGTGAAGTAGATGTGCATGGTCCATCTACCATGGACCAGGTGTTCAAGAAGGCATTCAAGTATGAACGAAAATTGAAATCTCTTTCCCAAATTAAAGATAAGTTCAAAAAAAAGTTTAGAAGTTACAAACTAGCTCTTAAAAAGAAGAAATGGAAGTAGAGGAGTGGAGACTCCAAGGGTTAGTTCAAGAATCAAAATACCAAAATCAATAGTGGTGCAAGGAATAAGAAAATTGGTAATGGTTTCAAGTATGATTTCAAAGAAAACCAATAGTCTAAGAAAAAAGGACTAGTTAGAGGTTTCTTCATATGTGGAGTTGACCATTTTGCTTGAGAATGTCCTCAGGACAAGTCCAATAAAAAGAGTTATGCTTCTCAACAGAGTATATTCTAGCAGCAAATTTATGCAACTATTGACAATCATCAGGGTGAGTATCAACTTTCACCCATAAAACTATCAGGTATTTTATTTGATCATTTAGTTTCTATTTTTATTTACACGAGAGCTATAAAATATTTTATTATTCCTAGATTGCTTAGTAAATTATCTAGAAAGGCTAGAGTTATGGTAAATACATGATCAATATAGTATGGGAAGAAGTCTAAGTTTAAAGTTGACAATTATTTAGTTGAAGCATAAATTAGGTTACTTGAGTTCACTACAATAGTGGATCTTTTTACATCATCATTAGGATCATATGATGTGATCTTAGGAATCAATTGGATTATGAAGCATAAAGTAAAGGTTGATTATTTTTTAAATAAGGTTGAATGTCAATGTGATTTCATAAATTAGACACAATTTTAGGGCAAAAAAGGGAGTTAAAACTAAGGAAAATTTATATAAATCAACTCAAAAAATCTCAAAAGAAGGGATGTCAGGCATTTATCATTAATATAAATGAGATGGAGGAATCTAAGGAACCATATATAAAAGATTATCTTTTTATAAGAAACTTTCATGGCATGTTTCTAGAAGAATTATCATGATTGTCACTTAAGCGTGAGTTCAATTTCTTGATCGATATCATACCTAGATCAGAACCATAGTCTAAAGCACCATACAAAATGATAACCATTGAATTGGTTGAGTTAAAGGCATTTATATTAATGATAAATGCTTGACATCCCTTCTTTTGAGATTTTTTGAGTTGATTTATAGAAATTTGCCTTAGTTTTAACTCTCTTTTTTGCCCTAAATTAGGTTACTTGAGTTCAATACAATAGTGGATCTTTTTACATCATCGTTAGAATCATATGATGTGATCTTAGGAATCAATTGGATTATGAAGCATAAAGTAAAGGTTGATTATTTTTTAAATAAGGTTGAATGTCAATGTGATTTCATAAATTAGACACATTTTTGGGGCAAAAAAGGGAGTTAAAACTAAGGCAAATTTCTATAAATCAACTCAAAAAATCTCAAATGAAGGGATGTCAGGCATTTATCATTAATATAAATGAGATGGAGGAATATAAGGAACCATATATCAAAGAATATCTTTTTATAAGAAACTTTCATGGCATGTTTCTAGAAGAATTATCATGATTTTCACTTAAACGTGAGTTCAATTTCTTGATCGATATCATACCTAGATCAGAACCATAGTCTAAACCACCATACAGAATGATAACCACTTAATTGATTGAGTTAAAGGCATAAATTTAAGATTTATCAAAAGGGTTGATTTGACCAAGTGTGTCACTTTGGGATGCATCAGTTATCTTTGTCAATAAGAAGGATGACACTCTTCATCTATGTATAGAATATAAGATGTTGAATAAAGCAATGATCAAGAATAAATATCCATTTCCATGTATTGATAATATTTTTCAAGATTAATCTAAATCAAGGTGTCATCAGTTAAGGATCTGTGAAGAGGATATTCCTAAAACAACGTTCAGGACTCAATATGGGCATTACGAGTTCTCAATGTTACCATTTGTATTGATAAATGCTCCAGCAATATTTATGAATTTTATGAATAGTGTGTTCAACTATTACCTAGATTTTTTTGTTCTGGTTTTTTTTGATGACATCCTCAATTTCAAGGATGGATAAGATCATCTGCAACATCTAGAACTATTAATATAACATTTTTAAAAGCACATGTTATATGACAAGTTATCTAAGTGTGCAATTTTTCAAAAGAAAGTGCAATTTTTGGGACATATTATCTCTTCAGATGGTATTTTAGTGGATCCAGTAAAGATAAGAGCCATAATGGAGTGGATGACATGAAAGAATGTGTATGAGGTAAGAAGTTTCATAGGATTAATCAGTTATTATAGAAAATTCATTCCAATTTTTTTTAGATAGTTAATCAAATTACCTCTCTTCAATAGAAAAACTAGAGTTTTATCTGATCAAATAAGTGTGAAATAATCTTTCTAGAACTAAAAATGAGGCTTACTTCAGCACTAGTGTTAAGAGTTCTTGATTCTAATGGTCAATTCTAAGTGATAACTGATGCATCTAGGGATAGAATTAGAGGATTTTTTATATAGGATGGCTTAGTTTTAGCCTATGAGTCTAAAAAATTGATTTCATATGAAGTGAATTATTCCCCTCATGACCTAGAACTTATGTCATTTATACATGTTTTATAAGTTAGAAGGCATTATTTGTTAGGGAAACCATTTAAGTTCAAGATAGATAATTTAGGACTCAAATACATTTTCATGCAATTGACCCTAAATGCTTATTAAATATGATGGTTAGAGTTCTTATCTGATTATGATTTTGATATTAATTATATCAAAGTCAAGGAAAATAGAGTAGTTGATGCTCTAAGCCATAGAGGTACATAATAGTTGTGACTACAATCAAGAGTACTTTCTAAGATCAAGTAATCAAATTCTCTCTAGGATATGAATTTTATGATTAGGTTAGGAAAGCATTATCTGAAAAGTCTCAAAATTTCAGGTATAAGATATTAAAAATAGATAATGATGGTCTTTTATAATATAATAGTAGGATGTATGTGCTTGATAGTGAGAATCTGAGGAGAACAATGCTAAATAAATTGCACAATGCCCCATATTCAAGACATCCAAGAGTAACCAAGTTCATGGATGAGCTCATACCACTTTATTTCTAGAAAATAATCAAGAGAGATGCATCATATTTTATGTCTCATTATCTTGAATGTCAATGTGTGAAAATTAAACATGTGCATCTGACTGGATTGATATATCCATATGATATACCAAAATGGAAGTGGAAGGTGATTAGTATGAAATTCATCTAAGGGTTGTCATTATCATATAACCAACATGAAATAACCTTGGTTTTAGATGATAAACTAACCAAAGTAGCTCACTTCATATCAAGAAACTTGACAGATGATGACCTATGCTTACAAAGATATTCATGAAATAAGTGTATCAATTGCATAGTTTTACAGATAATATTATTTTGAATCAATAACCAAAGACGAATTTTACATTTTTGGTGACTCTAAATTCAACTCTAAGTCTATAGTTGAATTTCAACACTATTTATAACCAAAAAATTGATAAATAGATAAAGCAAGTTAACCAAGTTTTAAAAAGATCATTCATATTTATTGTATGGATAAACAATACAAATGGGAGTACCTTTCATTGATTGAGTTTTCTTACAATAACTCATAATAATTAGCATTGAAAATAATTTTATTTGAGGCATTATATATAAATAAGTTTAGAACACTAATCAGCTAGGATAGGTTAGAAGATAAGGTAGTCTTTAGACTTGAGATATCATAAATGAAAGAAAAAGTTAGGAAAATAGATAAATGTTGGTTGAGGTCAATGATAGACATAAAATCTATGTTGGTATGAAGAGAATAATTGGGTAGTTTTCTATAGGTGATAAAGTGTTTCTATAGGTTAAGCCTCATAAAAGCTTGATTAAATTTGAGAATTCAGTGAAACTTCCATCGAGACATGTGAGACCCTTACAATTTTTGAAAGTGGTCAATATTATAATGTATAGGCTTGCATTACCATCATCTATACCTCTTTTATATAATGTCTTTCATGTGTTTTATCTTAAAAAGTATGTTACTAATCCTTCACATGTGTTGGATTAAAATAATTTATAGGTTCTAGATCATGAGGTGGTCATGGTATAACTAATCAAAATAATTGACACTCTTAAACTTAATTTATATAATAGATAAGTGTCATAATTCAAGATCTAATGGAACTACTATTCTTAATATAATACCACTTGAGAAGACTATAATGAGTTTTACAGGTTATTTTCACATTTGTTTACTTGATTTGTTGTATATTTTATTATTTTCTACAAAATAATGTTTTAAATTCAAAATTTATATTTTAATAAATGTCATCATAATGATGACCAACTTTAGGGGGAGGATGTCACATTATGATTTATCTCTAAGCTTATTAACTTATTTTATCTATGGATTATTATGATTATTAGTTGATTAACTAATGTTTGATTAAGCTTTATGTCATATATTGATTTTAAGATAGTTATATGTTGCTTAATTTACATGATTAGTTATTATAAGTTAGAAGTATTTTTATATTTTATATATGATGATCATATTTATTAATTATACTGCATTATTTAATAGATTAATGATGTTTCGAGCTAACTACCTTCATTGTTGTGAGGTAGATACATGAAAGATTCTTTCTTTATAATGTGATGGAGGGAGAACATCATTAGAGATGGTGGTTTATATGGAGACATTGGGATATGATAGAGAATAAAATAAAAAAACTGGTGCACACACCACAGTAGTATTTCTTGTTATGTGATTAATTATTTGAGTAGATAGTTGAAGTATGATTTATTTTCTATTTGAATGTCTATTATGATATTTTGTGTTCTTAGATCATTTTATGTGATTACATAATTTCACTAATCTAATTACTATTGATAATCAAGTTAATTTATTAAGTGATTTCACTAATTTTGTGGTCATATATAATTTATTTTGTATAATGTAATTGCTTGGTTGAATGAGTAAATATATATATATATATATATATATATATATATATATATATATATATATATATATATATATATATACTTGCCTTATTGCCTTATTAGATATGATTATGTAATATAATGATTTGATGTTATGTATGTATTACTATAATAAGTATATACATATTTCATTGTTGTTATTTGATCTACATGATTAAGATGATAATAATAATAATAATAATAATAATAATAATAATAATATTATTATTATTATTATTATTATTATCATAATATATGTATATCCTAATGTCAAAAAGATATCGATAACATTGTTTGAAAATATCATTATATTTGATTTAGTGTTGAAAAAAGGTTTGATATTTATAATATATTAGAAAATGAATATATTATTAAATGATTAAGGAAAATCATTATATTTTCAAAGTATTTATTTGTGGATGACTTGGTAACATTAAATAATAGTCTTTTTAATACATATTTATATTGTCCATGCTATATAGTCATTATTATTTTTAAGTAGTTGATAATCGATTTTGCATGAAATAACAATGATTATTGAATAGTTGATAGTCACATTACATGGAATGATATTGGTAATGACTTATCAAAGGATGACATTGCATGGAATAACATGGGGATTGTGACTTGTTTATTTGGTTTAGATAGTTAGTTTGTGAGGTCTTTGTTTAAGTCAATAGCATGCATATTTTTTTAAAGGATATAAAATGATTATTTTAATTGGTTAAAAGAAGTTTCAAGATGATTAGGTTTTCTAATCACTCATTGACTCTAAGCTAACCATCATTCTACAAAAATCATGATGGAGTTGACTGTTCGATGCATGGTGGCATATTGTAGCATAGTGGAGTTCTGTTGAGCTATTTTTACATGCATATTATTTATCAATTTGGTCTACCATTAATGAAGAAGAAGGTGGTGGTGAGTAAGTTGCTAAAAAAGAATAAAATAAAGGGAGATAAGGCTATGAGACATGATAAAACATGACATATAGAGAGTAAAAGATAGAAGGAGAAGAAGGTGTGAACGAGTTAAGTAAAAAGAGTAATTTGACTTTCTTGACATTCATATATTCATAGGTTGGTTTTGTATCTAAATTATTGTCTATGTAATGTTTGATGGGTTTTAAAATTGAAATTGTTACAATTTTTTGCATTTACTTAAATGTTATGAAAAATTATAAGGGTTGTATGTAGGGTCCTGTGGAAGGCTTGACCTCCATAAAACCCTACATCTAACCTATGATAACATAGGGGAATTGGGTAGAGCCATAGAAAATTTCTATAGTTGTTTTAGGTTATGAATGAGCTCTATCTTAAACTCCTCTTTCTATTCAAAAATCTGTGTTCAATCATGAAATGAATATTTTTGATGGGTATATTTGATTTGGCTCGAACTAGTTTATTGGCGAATTAGTTTGATATATATTCATTAAGGTATTTAATAAATTAGATTAAAATTATGGGATTGTATGAGGGCACCGATTGTGTAAATTTATTTAGATTTTTGGGATTGAAAGTATGGGGTTTTTATACAAAAATGGATTATATATATATGAAACTTAGCAGTTTTGAAGGAAATTGTATTTAAGTTCAATTTTATGATGCCTGTATAAATGAACTCAAAGTGTTAGTTTCTAAAAGATTTTGATGATATGATTTTGAAAATGAATTCTATTCATTTTAAAACTTAGATCAAAGTGTTCATTATGGATTCTATTGTGAATCTCGTAACCTACATATTTACTTATATATTGATATGGTAACAAAATGGTTAAAGCCATAAACCTGGGTACAGGGAGGTGGATGAGAAAATAGTTTTTTTTTGTGCACTCTACTATATGCATAGATATATACACGAAGGTTAATATGGATATGACAGTATTAAGATTTCAATTGATTTTATTATATTGAACTAAATAAATGTTTAGCTTGACTATGCATTGTTATTGCATATTTTGATTAGTTTATAATTTGAATAAGAGATTTGCATAGTTGGTAACATGACTAGGTATGCATTTTTATATGTATTGTGCTAGAAAAAATTTATATGGTTAAATTTGTGTTGGTATATCAGAAGACCTAGATTGGGCATAGTTGACTGAGTGTTTGTTTCATCATATGCATTTAATTTAAGCGTTAATTTGAATCGATGGATTTTAGTAATATGAATAAATGAAATTTATATAAATGATTGATTGTGTATGAATGTTGAATTAAATAAAATTCTATATGTTTTAATTAAACAAGTACATTAAAATTTATCCAGTTTATAAAAGGGGCTATGGGGCTATTTTGCTAATTGATTGTATACATTACATATACATAATACTCTAAGTCATGAAAATAAATGTCTTCTTAAAGTATATTATATACAATACAATATTTGTATGATATTATAATTATACTTGAGAATTATAAATACATGGTTGTGGACTATGTCATAAATCTTAATTTGATTATACCATATATATGTGTGTATATATATGTACACATTTATGTTGTACTTGAAAACATTATTACTATAAAGTATAAAAATCGGTGTGGGTGCTTGTATATATTTTAATGTTTATATATAAAAAAATTAAAATAATGCATTTAAAAGTTTTACATATAAAGCATATTATGATGTTTTAGACTACATTTTATTTTACATATAGGATATGAACAAATATATAAGAATGTGTTATAATATTATTTTTGAGATGAAATAACATTATAATTTGTTTTATGATTTAAGTAACTAGTAGTCTAAATAAATCATTATGTGAATGGTATGTTATATTGAAGACTATTTTTTATTATGTTTATTATTTTGTAATAAACTAGATGTTATGGATTCACTGCATTTTATTTGATAGATTAAATGAATGTATTTGATATTTCTTTACTTAGCATATTTTTATCGGATAAAAAAGAAATATTTTGAATGAATATATTAGTTTTTATATTATTATATATTTTTAATTGAATCTCACATTCATGACTCTAAATAAGTAGTAGATAGATTTCACTAGTTTAATTAGCACCATCAATGCAAGATGAGGTGTAATCTGATCGAGTGATATATATGAATTTGACTGATCTTAAAGATCATTATTTATTGAAAACTTTGGCCAAAGTAATATTTTAATTAAACATTGTTATTTCATATGTTGATATAGTTTTCATACTTTTATGATATCATGTTAGAATGGATTTTTTATGTTAAACATTATTTATTAGATATCTTCACAACACAGGTTCTAGTTTGTTACTCTGAATTCTCACATCGCTATTATCTACCCATTCGTGAAGGGAGGGCCATCCCCTTGTTTGGGAGATAGTGTGGAGATTTATGGTCCATGATTGGTGTAAAAAAATACTTGGATGATGTTCTCCCTCCTCGTTGGAGTATTATACTAGGGACTACACTTGAAATTATAGATTGATACATGAGTCATAGAGACTTTGCTCTATGGAGCTTTGTATCATGTTTTATTATTTGAGATATTATTATCACTAAAAAATATAACATTTATACATTATACTTATACAATAGGGGTTGTAATGTTGTATCAGTCATGGTTGAATTTGTACTATTTCATTTATGATTAGATGTATTATTTATTGATTTATCAACTTTGTTCATAATTGTTATATCTATTCATGGTGATCCTTAACTGAGTGGATTAGATATAAACCTATTGGTTAATTAAATGAATGGAGTTAGTTAAAGATCACTAATTAAATTTCTTATGGTGAAATCTGTAAGATATACCCCACTAGGTTTTTCGGATATATATATATATATATATATATATATATATATATATATATATATATATATATATATATATATATATATCCGAAAAACCTAGTGGGGTTGTTACACCTTGGGCTCCCTTTCCTTCATCGCCACTTACATCTTCAATGTGAACTTTCCTTCCATGGGTTGTTTCATTGCAACCAACCTTCCCTGGATCGCCCTTATCATTTATGTCAAGTCAACAACCCTAGGTGCTCCTTCTCTTACAACGTTTCCACCACTTCCCCATTTGAAATCTATTTGCATCCACTGTATTTCTCAACTTGCAGAACTTTTTTTTCACATTACAACTATCAAACACACTTCCCTCTACAAAATTTTCTTCACACTTTCCCAATTATAAAAGTTCTAGTTCTGATATTAAAAATTGGTGCAATCAATCTCTGCAAAATCCAATAGAAAGGACCCCTGCAAATATCATGTAATAACCAAGAATTCTAATGCAAAATAGGGGTTAAATAAACACAGTTAAATTATTATTTAAAACTAGAATTCGTAATAAACAATAGCTAACACATCTTTTAACTGTCAGTCCAAAGGAATACACAATAATTTTTATTTTTTTTTCCTTCTTCAAAGAGTTGTGCTCTTTCTCATCTCTTCCTTTTTCTGCGTTTTTTATCTTTTTAAAAAAAGTTTACTTCCCACAACTTAAAGTTTCCTAATCTTCTACGGCAGTCCCTGTCCCTCCAATTCAACATGCAAATTAATAAATCAATTAAAAAAGCTAAGAGATAGTTACAATAATTTTATTTTAGGAAAATTTCCCAAAACATTTAATTGTCTGGGTTGACTATTGTTAAGACAAGTCAAAACAAAATACAATAGAAATAAATAAATATACTCCTATTTTTTTAAGGTGATACAGGGTCGCACAATCCCGTCAGTGATCCTACTGCTCATCCTAACTATTTGGGTAGTTATTTCGAGGTGTATGATCCTAAATTTTACCGGTTAAGTAGTCTCATACTTGAGAATCGTTATAGCTTAACCAGATCATAAAATAACTGTGAACTTAACCCTGTTTACACCAATAAACATAAACGAATAAGATGCACTTGCTTACGTCATAAAATAATATAATCCACAATGGTCCCTGGTGGTGAGATCCACCTCAGCGCAAAAATAAATGCCGGGAGCATTTGCCTGACATAGCAAGAAATGAGCCCTTATAGGGACCAGATACATTTAAAAAAAAATGGGATACAAAACGTGTTCACAAGACCCATGATTCGATCTTTGAAAGAAAATAAAATACACAAATGGATGATAGTTCAGTCTTTCCGAGAAGAGAACGATGTATCATTTAACTCAATCCAGTGACTGCAATTTCGATTCCAAGCAGAAGGTGCATACACGTTTAATACACCATACAAAATAAATGAGCATTTACTGTTCTCACACTACCTATACACTGAAGCTAGTCAATAGAAGCATAAACCCACACCACTCTGACACCAAATGAAATATTCCATACGGACAAGTCATAATACGTTTTCCTTCTCTCGGACTTGCATTGAACTTTAATACAGTTTTATTCTCGTACTGATTTCACTTCGACAAATAGGGCATGTAGCCAAGTTTTGTCCACAGTCGCAGCATGTCTGTGATCAGAAACAAGTTAGAAACAGTGAAAAATAATAATATGTGCTAAATGAGATTCTTTTTAAATTTAGTATCTGTATAAATGTGCTTAATTTACCTGATGGCCGCATCCAAAAGCAAGATCTTTAGGATTCATGAGGCAGATTGGACACATCTGTAGAAGTAGACGTCCATCCAAGTTTTAGAGAATTTCAACTCTCATAATCATTGTATGGAATTATAAGCCACATCAAACAAACAACCAAACGAAACTAATCTGTCCAAACTGCATTCGACTGAAAAATTCCCTTACTTGAGCATCCCATATGTCCTTTGCAGCTGGTGGAGCAGATCCTCCATATGAATCATAACCATAATTTCGTGGACTACTGGTTTGTAAACTCTCTGAACGTGCATATCGCTCTGTGGTAGCACTATTACCATCATTATCAATAGGTGAGCGAGCATATCGCTGTGTAGGCAGATCGTCTATATGAATCATAACCATAATTTTCTGGACTGCTGGTTTGGAAACTCATTGAATATGCATATTGCTGTGTGGTAGCACTATTATCATTGCCAATAGGTGGTGGAAGAGGTAACCTGTCAGGCATCTTCCCTCTGCGACGACTGCAATACATCAACATTTAAATATTATAAAATAATGAATATTCGTGTAGTTTACATGAATTCTCCTATTAAAAATTTCAAATCTTCCAGATATTTTTTTGTAAAATTGAACATATCTAAAACGAACAAAAATTTGTGATCAGATAAAGATTCACTTAATTAGAAATTGTTGTCGTTTTCCTTTTTCAGCAAGTAGATGAAAATAGCCAACTAGTAAAACAACCCTTACAAGATTCCTCAGTAAGAGAAACAAACAAGTGTGAATGTCACATTTGTGAAGATCAGGGAAAAAACAACGTCGTATTTCTTTTAGTTTATCAAAATATCTCCTTTGGCAACATTCTGAGATTAAAAATTTCTCGATATTGGTGTTTCTATTCTGAGATAAAACGATCCATGCTGTTTGATGGATTTTAAGAGTCAGTGCAACTGTTAATAATTGCAGAGACAATAAATTGTCGATGCAACAATTGTGAAAGAATCATTTGAAACTACTTGAAGCTGTGTCACTATTTTCTGGAATTGTTGTGGCATATACTGGAACATGCTCCACATATTGTTCACAAGAGATTCAAGGAAGTCTTGCCTATTTTCATGTGTAAGCTTATAATAAATTTCGTTTTTGTGGGTTATGTTCATCTTTTATGACTAGTCAATGTTAGAAAATAAAAACATATAAAAACATACAGATTAAAATTCAGATTGCTACAGCAATTCTGGGAACAAGATTTTTAATAATTTTCTTGATCTTCTGATCTTCTTGATCTTTTTCTTGATCTTGTTTCATTACAATACTGCCCCATGGGTCTATTAAATAGATTTGAAAAACTAACAATAATTAGAAAAAAATAAACCAAAGACTAATTTTAGTCTTTACATGGAAACTGCAACTATAACAGTTTAACTAACTGTTTGTTAACTAACTGATAGTTAACTGCTACATGCATGAGGAGTGGAGAAATTAACTCCAGTCTCCAACACTCCCCCTTAATTTCTACCAGAAACTACTTCAGCATTTACAATGCCTAAATGATTTACCATTCTTGCCACAGCGACGTTGCTAGTGGTTGCCATTGATGGCATACATCTCTTCACTCATTCTGTCTACTAGCTTTAGCTAGGATGCTTTTCTTTTGCAAAATTCACTCTCTCATGCAGAATACACCGCTTTGTGAAATACATCACCTTATATGTGGATTACACCACCTTGTCTTCATACAAAACAAATACAATTGCTCAATGAGCGTTCACTCAACGTTTAAGACTGAGGAGTAGCCTGTCGAAAGGCTATCAACGGACATGCTTATGTCCAAAACTGCAAGCTTCTTGCTTGCTCACCTTTCTTTCACTTGACGCTTAACTGCTCAGGTTTCCTCACAGGACTCTGCTGGGTTCTTTCCACGTTGGTCTAAATTTGCCAATGATCAGCCTGATCTTCAAACACTTTGACAACTTCTCTCGCTATTCAACACACACACTTTCATAGCTTCACTTGCTATGTAACACAAGCTCTACGGAACTCATCTTTTCAAACACGCCACTGCGGCCGTCCATGCTATATTCTGAAGACAATGAATGATTGCATTGTTTGCATAACACGGAAAATATACACTTTGTAAAATTGAATACAGACAACAAACAAGAAACAAAATAATAAACAAATAAAAAACTTTCGATGCCCTTCTTTTTAGCATTCAGAGCAGGCTCTTTAGAGTAATCTTCTGTGTAACACGCCTCTAGCTTGGGCGCTCTTCTTTTTTTGCTATTTTTTTCACTTTCTTTCCTGAGTAACTATGCTTCTACACACTGCTCTTCTTTGAAAATTTAGAAGTTGTTGTTGCTTCTGTGCCTCTGAGTGCAAGGAGTGATCTCTTCTTCTTTTTTTTAAAATTTCCACGGTCTGCCATCAGGGTTCTTCAACGCTCAGTTGGTCTTCACTTTCTTCCAACTCAGCGGATGAAACTGCCCTGCGTACCTTGACTGCAACTCAGCTCACTGGAATTTTGCTACGTGAGTCTGATCTACGACCTGTCGCTCTTCTTTTTGGCTGTGCTTTTCATACAGTCTACATCTGACTTTTTCTACAGTCTTCTTCTTTGATTGCTAAAAGCTATGACTCTTGCGTGCTCTCAAATTTGACTGCGTCGACCACTTTCTGCCAGTCGCCTTTGGCTGCACTCCAAAACTACTGACTGTGCTTCTTATTAACATGCACTTTTCCTTGTTGGTTGGCTTGCATTGACTTTGCCTGCAGTGATCTACCTTCACTACTTCCTTACTGACTACTGACTCTTCTCCACTAGGCATGCCACTCCTATCATGGCTCCCCTTGGCTTGAAAACTAGAACTCAGAAGGTGCTTATTCTCCACTTGTTGCTTCAGCTCTTTTAACTCTTTGATCTAAGTAATCTCCTACGTTGGTTGCTCTCCTTTGGTTGAAAACCTACTTCGGTGGGGTCTGTGTCTGGCAAGCTTGTCCCCTATGGCTAGATTGAATGCTTCAGCATATAAATTCAGATCTACGGCCTCAGTTCTTTGTAGCAACTTTGGATTAGTCTCCTTGGTGACTTAACAGAAGATATGCCTTGGCTCTTTCTGCAACCTTCCATAGCTTCCATGTGCTCAGCCTAACCTAGCTCTGATACCAATTTGTTAGAAAATAAAAACATATAAAAACATACAGATTAAAATTCAGATTGCTACATCAATTCTAGAAACAAGATTTTTAATAATCTTCTTGATCTTCTTGATCTTGTTCCATTACAATACTGCCCCATGGGTCTATTAAATAGATTTGAAAAACTAACAATAATTAGAAAAAACAAACCAAAGACTAATTTTAGTCTTTACATGCAAACTGCAACTCTAACAGTTTAACTAACTGTTTGTTAACTAACTGATAGTTAACTGCTGCATGCATGAGGAGTGGAGAAATTAACTCCAGTCTCCAGTAGTCAAAGATTTAATTTTTTAAAATGTCAATGTAATAATAACCTCCAGGCCTTATAAAAGTCAAACGGCTTCCAATTCGGAAGCCTAAATCATATATGAGTTTAGCCATCTGTGTTCTTCTTTTGGTCTTCATAGCTTAATAAAAACACACAATCCTCCTTATTTTGCTTGCAAGTTCTGTGTGTATAGTTGTTCATACAAATACTATGGAAGATATTTCTCCTCACCTTGTATGTTTCACATATAAAATAGTCAGAAATGAAATAAGTTAATGCAGGGGATGTACAGTTAGCCAAATCTGATAAATGTGCATCTAGGGATGGAACAGGATGATAGAACTAGAAAACAAAATATTATTCTGACAAATTGTAAAATACAATTGATATATTCCATGCTCAGGAAATGCGAACTCATTTAGCATCAAACCTATGGAATATTTCCTTACCCAAGAAAAGATAAAAGATCTAGAAAGTACATCACATTTTAAAAGTAAAAATATCCAATGTAAATGATTATATCGAGAGTTTTGATTATACATTTAAATGGATTAAAAATTTATTGATCCATAAATTAGGTGGATATTCCATATTGAATTTCACTAACATAAATCTCATAACCCATATTTCAACAAATGATTGAAAAACTACTATTCTAATGTATTTTATATGTTAAACAAAGATAAGAAGTATTGGAATTGAAAATACAGTTTATTATATTAAATGGGGAGAAACATAAGACAACATAAAGTATATAGAACAAAATATATAACCCAGAGAAAACCCGGTATGGAAAAAATTCTAGTAGATGAGTTAATTGCACTCCCCTTTCCATTACGTAATTCTGAAACATTGACAAGTTATTACCATTTCTTGACTATTTATAGATACAGATTCATTACTACACTATCCAAAGCTTGCTCACAAATGGTTTGCATTCTCATGATGCACACTAGTCAACTTCATGTGAGAGATTTGTTGAAGTGTTCAATTAAAATTAGCATTGTGTAATTACACCCCTTCCTTGAGTGATCTAGAGATAGTCTATTATTAGTAAATAGAATACTAAGTTTCAGGGGCATTTATCTATCATAGAAGAGGAGTTTATTAGTAGTGTTCTTTTATTATTATGATTCTAAGAAGGTATAATAATAAAGGGAAGATAAAAAGGGAGCAATTGTTTTATGGAAAATAAAATTTGAATGTTAAAAGGACATGGTTGTTATTGTTTTCTATATGTTGAATTAATAGAGACCACTATGCTTATTTGGAATCATGTTTCATCATTTATTGTATGGTATTATTATGTTCTATAGTGATAATAATTTTGTTTGTAGGTATGTGTGTAGATTTGCATTTATGCTTATTTGGAATCATGTTTCATCATTTATTGTTTGGTATTATTGTGTTCTATAGTGATAATAATTTTGATTGTAGGTATGTGTGTAGATTTGCATTAGTTTGGTATCAGAGAATCCAAAGATGTAGGGAATAAATAAATTGAAGGACAACCTTGGCTAGAGAGTACAAAATAGATCAAAAGAGAGTTGTGGCTATGTTTATGGATGTAGAGATGGAATGTGGATAGTAGTCGAGAATAATTTAAGAAATTGATAGAAGGATGGACAAGTATCTTCAAAGAAAGAGACCTTCAATGTTGAGATTTAGGGACAAAGAGAAAGATGAAAGAGAAGTGGAGCAACAAAGGATGAAGAAACAAAGGAAAAAGATTATGGAGATCATCATAGATTTGAAGAAAATAGTTGTGAGAATAGAGCTTTTTCAATATCATAGGGAAGATAAAGAAATGAGAAAAATGGCATGGATTTGTTAGAATGAAAATAAAAAAGGTTTCTTGAAGCAAGAAGACCTTGGAAGAGATGAAAAAATCTCTTTTGGAAGAAGAGAGTTCTGGTGTTGAGAAGAGACTAGAAAGAAGCTCATTGACAATAGATTTCCTGCACGGAGATGTTGCAAATGAAGATGTTCACCATGTTGTAAATATTGATCACATAGAGAATTAGGATGAAAATGAAGAGTAGATAGAAGATTGGAAGGAGAAGTGGATGGTTATTTATTTATTTATAATGAATATGAAAGAACTTATTTTGTGCATGCAATTCTCAAAGAAGAAATGGATTATATTTTTTCTCTATATTATTGCTATGCTAATATCCTTTATATAGTGATTGCTTTTTTAAATTTTCAAGCCAAAGGTTCATCTGCATCATCTTAAAACACATCATGAACAATCCAATCACTAGAAAAACCACTCATAACTAGGAGAATAAGGAGATATCCTAAACAAAGACCCAAACATGTAACTCCAATTCAAAGACTTCTCATTGATGTGATGATGTCCTTTGCCTTCCATAGAGGTTGTATTTATGCAATTTCACCTTGGAACTCACTAAAATGTCCTTTGCCTTCCATAGAGGTTGTATTTATGCACTTTCACCTTGGAACTCACTAAAAAACTCAAACAAATTATTGTGAGGAATTGAAAAAGTTTACAACCGTTCCCATTCTGGGGTTTTTCCTAGTCGAAAAATTATCACAGTATGTCGATGTCTACAAATACTAGGTGTTATGCAACTATTGGGGTAGTTACGTACCCTCTGCGTATAAAAACCTATAGTTTAATTATCTATTCCAAACACCTTAATTTCAAGATATATAAATTGCTAACTTCACCATTTTGAAGATGTTTGGATCATCATTACGCTGACTCTGCCACTGAAACTTATCTAAACTAATTATTTGACATGAAGTGTCTTAGAAGCATGAATTAAAAAAATTGGGAATAGTGTAAATATCTAGCCAACTTAGTATATTGGGATCTAAATTTGGATCATGCCTCCCCAATATGAGGCTTTTGGTCCCCAAAAGATTTAGGAACTTGTAATTTGAGGAATCTCTGCCCCCACTATTTTGCCCTCTCTTAGAGGTGCATCTATTGGTTGTATTCCTCCAATGTTGTGAACTTCAACTTTCACCTCTTCGTTCCCCTTATGTGAATTATTTCCTTACATCAAAGAAGGCTAGAGACTATAAAAAGATAGAGGACAACTTGGTCGTAATTTATGCTCTTGGTTAGTAGATATGCTTTGCAAAAGACTGTAATATATTCCTTACCTTTCAAAAGAAGAAAAGACATCTTACCACTAGCATTCGACAACTTTTTACCTTGAATTTTACTTGTTAAGGAAACTCTCCAATATGCAAGAGAAAAAAAGTTCAATTTATCTCAATCATCATCAAATTACTTTATTCAAAAATATAAATTACATTTATAAATATCATTAAAACATAACCACCTACATAACTACTCACTAAACTCATAACCACTCTCATAACAAATAACTACTAACCTAACTACTCATTAACAACCTAAAACACAAACACACATATACACTTAAAATTCACACCTCTCTTTGAAGTAAACATGGATAAATACAAATATACCTAATTACATTGCACTTAAATATTTTTAACACCCCTACTTAAAATGAACATGGGTGAATACAAATATACCTAATTACATGGACCAAAAAAAAACCAAAACTAAACACACATAATCGAACAACAATAATAAACTAAATACATACAACCTAACCTCTACTAACTTAAGCTAAATAAATGTAATCTAAAAAGCATCTAATAGCTTCAGCAGCCGCCATAAGTGCCTTCCATTGTCACTAAGGGAGTTATAACAGCTTCCAAAAGGATGCAAAGATCTCGTATGCCGATGCAAAATTTTCACTGACTACTCTTTAGCCTTTTCCGTGTCGCCCAAATGGAGAAAAAGTGTCCTTGATTTAAAACATAGTTCACCAAGACCCTTTGGGGACTGAGTACTGTATCAAGCCGTGTAGCTGTAGAAGTGCGAATCTCCACATCAAAATTAGAAATTAAACCCGATGGTTTGACAGTTACAAAGCCTTTTTCCAAAGTCCTGGACTCGAGATCTTCATCTTTTTCTGCAGTCATATTCGTAGAACTGAACACGGTAGAGCATTTTCCTAGCAACAGGTATGCCAGCATCCCAAGTTGCATACAGAACCTGCCAAACCAAACCCTCTGGGTCTGCCATGGCCTCACGAAAACCCTCAAAGTGCTCATTTCAACACGTGAAACTGAATGCAGTGCCGTGATCTAATAAAACTGTGAATACCAGCGAAGCAAAAGAAACGATCGTAATAGCTATCATAGTCCCCTTCAAATGTCAGATTTGCAAGAGAAAACACACGATATACAGGGCCCCTGTGCAATCTGAAGCAAGGCCCATCCGGTGGGCATGAACGCAAGAATGCATGCAAACAAGTCGGTTTCTATCATGTGACACACAAGATCGATTAAAAACTGCTATGAATCCAATGAAAATAAGGCTCTTAAGAAGCCGGAACACGAGTTGAAAATCTGCACGGAATCTTCTTCTTCCTATAGACACAGACTTCAGTATCAATAAACCTACAAATATGACAAGCCATGACAGTCCATATACAGTTGGCAGCCGTCTTTCTTCTCCACTAAACACGAATCTGCAAAAGAGGTAGACCTAATGAATTCAGAATGCGTAACATGAAGAAGGTGGCTTCACCTATTCTAAAATCCACAGATGGTGCAGATCCTTCACAACTTAAATCATGAATGACTTTAATCAAACCCTAGCGTACAAAACAGCTTCTTTCGTTAAATGCCTAAAACGATCTTCTTTGCAAGCTCTAATGAGAAACTCCGAACGGCCTGCAAAAGAACTATGACGAAATCGAATATTAATCTACTGCGATGAACAAACGACAACAGGGTTTGCACATGATCTGTACTAATAGCCACTGACAGAAAGAATAGAAATAGAAAAGAATAGAGGACTGACGATCAACAGGGTTTGTACGTAGTCTGTACTGCATACCATTGTTTACCCTCTTACAAATCTAAATATTTTTTAGAGAGGTCCTTCATGAACTCTGCTCTGATATTATAAATTGGAGAAACTCTCCAATGTGTGAGAGAGAAAATGTTCAAATTGTCTGAATCGTTATCAAATTACTTTATTCAAAAATGCAGGTTACATTTATAGTTCTCATTGAAGCGTAACTGCTTACATAACTACCTACTAAACTCATAACCATCACCATAACAAATAACTACTAAGCTAAATATTAACAAACAACTTAAGACACAAACACATGTATGCACTAAAGTACCTTTAACAACTTACTTAACAAGGAGATTTGATATTCCATTTCATATGAATGGATAATGTAGTTCTCTCCATCCTTGACCAACTGATACCGATTCGATCTTCTCATAAAGACTGCATCACGTACATATATGTAGGGGCTACTAAAGATTAGGCCACAAACATCCATTGATAATACATTCATAACAACATTGTCAATGAAATGTTAATTTATTGTGAACTTGACATTACTTTGCTTGGAAAACTTTATATCTGCTCCTTGGTTCACCCATCCCAGTGCATAAGGATTTGGATGATTGTTCACTTCCAATCCAAGTCTATCTACCAGCTCTTTACTAATAAAGTTTAGTTGAAAGCATGAATAAAAAAGAGCATCTACCTTTGTCTTACAATATGAACTTTGATATAGGAAAATTTAGAAGATTCACCTTTTCTTTTTAGCGCAACTACCCAAACATACCTTCCCTCGATGGGAGTTAAATAACATTATCTCTTCCCTATCTTGGTTGCACCCATTCTCTTTTTCCAGAACCGAGGTCATAACTTTATTCTTCCTCTTGAAATATTTATAAGGTTCACATTTTTATTGAGTGTGACTGCCCAAACATATCTTCCTTCAAAGGGAGGTAAAACGCATCCTTTCTTCCCATCTTGACTAACCCATCATCATTTTCCAGAATTGAGATCATAACTTTATTCTTCCTCTTGTTCCTAAATGGATACTATTCTGGATGCAACTTCCAACAAGTCTCTTCAATATGACCATTAACTTCACATTGCCCACAATGCTTCACACATTCTTTATTAGAAAAAAAAAATTAGCATTCAACATACCTTGATTACCATTTGAAGAGGGATAAAAACCAATGTCTTTGTCCATCTCATCATAATGAGCTTCAAAAAAAGTCTCATCAAGATCCTTACACTTGGCAACCAACACCAACCTCCTCCAGTGACTTTGCAATCCTACAACATACTTCATTAAGATATCATGATCAAAGTTGTCTTGACCCATTTGAATCACCATCTTACAAAACATGCTAGTATAATCTTGCACTCTTTGTCCTAGTTGTTGACTAAGATATTTATAAATAATATTTTTTTCTCTTCAAAACAAATAAGATAAAATTACTTCTTGATCAAAACTTTAAACTCATCCCACTTACTAATAGGAGGTAGCTTATTCATAACCAAAAAATGAACATAACTATCAAACCAAGTTAATGCATTCTTAGATAACTTTAACCTTGCAAAGGATATTTGTTGACACTTATTTATTTGATGTAAACTAAAGTATTCCTCCAAATGAGCTAACCAATGGTCTAGATTCTTTGCATTCACCTATCTTTCATACAACTAAATTTTAATCTTTGTTTTAGTTTTAAATGGAGGTGAAGCCTTGCTGGTATGAATCTTATTATCATAACTAGGAGCTTCCATCTCCTCACTTGCTTCCGATGCCTCCATATAAATGCCTAGCTTGGGCATGAGTATGCCCATAATGGACACCAGCTTATCAAGCTTCTTCATGAAATAAAAGACTGGCAACATCATCTTCCAAGTTAAAAAAATTGTTCTTTGGTTGTTTTGGTATCATCAAAACATGCCATGATTCTCACCTCTTTCTTCCACTTCATTTTGGAGATGTCTTCTTACAAGGGAACCAAGTCACCTTACCCACTAGCATTTGTTGCTTGTTTAATGTTCATAAAATTGTACATAGGTCACACAAAACCACATACAGCAATAGAACACAAACTAGCACAAGTTGTGGATAGTGTTAGAGAATATTTTTAAACAAAAATTTAAAACATGCTTTGATACCAATATGATCTCTAATCTAGGTGGATATTCCTTACTAAGTTTCACCAACATGAATCCTATAATTCTTAGTTCAACAAATGTTTAATAAACTATTATTCGAAGTTATTTTACTTGTTAAAACAAAGATATGAATGTTCAAATTGAAAATATAACTTACTATAATAAATAGAGAGAAACACAAGACAACATAAATCTTATGAAACACAAGATATGACATGGAGAAATGCCAATATGGTGGGTGTAGATTCATTCACACTCCCCTTTCTAATATGTAATTATCAACATGTACATGTTATTGCACTTCTTGGCCTTTCAAGGATATAACTTCATTACTAAATTATCCAAATCTTACACACATGTGACTTGCACTCTTAAAACACCTCATGAACAATCCAATCACTGGAACAAACATTAACAACTAGGAAAGTAATGAGATATCCTGAACAAAGACCCAAACTTACAAATCCACAATGTGGATCCAATTTGAAGACTTTTCACTAATGTGTTGATGCCCTATTCCTTCCACAAAGGTTTTATCTATGCCCTCTAACCTTGGAACTCACTAAAGAATGAAGCTTAGTAAGGAAGTGGAAATGTTTACAACTATTTCCATGCCATGTTTTGGCCAGTGATAAAACTGTCACAATATACAGACCAATGGTTATGAAACCATTGGGATGGTCTACACAATCATTTCCTGTAAATATCATGAGTTACACAACCACCTCCTATACAAACCCCTTAATTTAAAGAGTTATAAATTGCTGACTTCACCATTATGAAGATGCCCAAATCATCTTCACACTAATTCTATCACTACAACTTATTTTATTTAATGTTTTAACATATAGTGTCTTACAAACATGAAATTACTAAATTGGAAATAATACAAACATCTAGCAAACAAAGCTAATACATTGCAATCCAAATTTAGATCACTTTTATTTTTTCCACTATTTTGGAATTTAAAAATCGAGCCTAAAAAGAACATTTTATACTCACTTTATGCCACACATTTTGTTGAAAAGCTTCCAATTAAATCCAAAACCTATAAATAGATTTTTTTTCATAATAAAACAATTTTCTGTAAGAGATTGGAGATTTCTTGCTTGTGCTTCCCAATTAGCCCTCATATCAGTAGAGTTGGAATACTATACCAGATAAGTCTTGCATCAACAACTAATATTCAGGTCTGACTGAAGCTAATAAGTATAATTGTTTGAATTTTCAGAACCATAAAAGCACAATGCCATGGAGAATATATAGAGACTAGTTGGGAAATAACAACAAACACTTCGAGATGAGTCTTATGTGCCATAATTTTGAACATTAAAGAAAAACTTAAATGTTTAAAAAATATAGAGAAACTTTTAAATGTTTAATTTTTTTAGAGAAACCTTTAAATGTTTAAAAAAATATAGACACCTTTCAAGCCCAATAGTAAATGAAAGATGCAATGAATAGTAGTCAAGAATATTAAGGGAATCCACAATGTTATTAAAAGGCTATGCCATAGTATGCCTGAAATTGTAGATTTGGGTTAATAACATACAGTGAAACTGTTATTGTATGCCTGGGGTATATGTTTAGACTTCAACCCTTGACTGTAATATATGAGGCCATCAATCATATTCAAATTCATACAATCAACCTCTTTGTATGTTCAAGTTCATTATGTACCATATTCAAAATCATATAGTCAACCTCTTTGTATGTTCAAGTTCATTATGTTATCATATGCCTGGAGTATATTTTTAGGCTTTAAAACTTGACTGTAATACGTGAGGCCATCAACCATATTCAAATTCATAGACAATCAACCTCTTTGTATGTTCAAGTTCATTATTCACAAGGACATACACTGAATAGCTTGGGTAATAACAAAAGCATCTTATTTGGCATGTCTACTAAATACTATCAAGTACATCCAAGCTCCAAATATTGTATCCTAAAACATAATTGAGTTAGATGAGGATGATGACTTGAATGCCATGCAAATCATTTGGGATTTTATAATGTATGGGTTCTTAGACCTTTGGCTAGCCTCATTTTTACAAACTGATTGGTAGGCTCAATTTTGTCTAGTTAAGGTGAAATACTTGACTATTTGTGATAAAGAATGTAGTATCAAATGATGATTTCCTTATACCTATGTTATCGAATATTGTTACCTAGGGGTTAGGATGATGCCTTGATATGTCTTGGGTATGGATAATGGTTTGATTCTTTTTGGATATGTCTACAACTCCTAGATACATCTTGGAATGTATCTTGGAGTATCCACAATGCTCCTAACACTCCTTGGTCATATCCAATTAGTATCTACGGCCAGAAAAATCTTTTTTCATTTGACAAAAATTCAAATATAAACTGCATAAAATAATACAAAATAAAATAAAGTATAGGGGAAACCCTAAAAGTAACTTTCACACTCATTTTATCAAAATACAACAACAACAAGTTTACCTTTCATTACATTTTTACCTCTCATTGCACATTTGTTCTCTCATCTTCATTTTTTCAATTGCTTAGGACCAAAACTCCTTTTTCCTAATCCCATACCATTACAGCTACCCATTTGGTATCAATGAACCACATGATGACACTTTCAATGAAGACATTGAAGATCAATATAAATATAATAAATAAGTTGATTTGTAGTTATTTTTTTCCATACATTGTAGCATTCGTATTACGTACTTGTTCTAAAATAAATTTAAGTTCGACAACTACATATTATAATACTTGATATTGAATTATCAATATATTTTGTGATTATTTAATTTATTTTGTTTACTCTATACATATTATAGGGTTAATTTTATCAATATGTTTTATGATTATTTAACTTATTTTATTTACTTCATAAATATTATAAAATTAATTTTATTTATTTGACACCCTTTTTCTCCATATTATCTAAGCTTCAAAATATATAAACTTATATATAAATATATAAATATTTATTTACACTAACACCTCGAGACTTATGATGGGCTTGCTCCAATATAAAGGCACCAATAATTGGTGAAAACCAAATTTGTGCATATGGTACTTCACCAAAAGACCGAATCGCGGTCTCCAAGAGCACCCACTTCTCTCATTATTTATTCCCAGACAAACACCCATATACTTTTAATAGGCTTTCTATAATTTAAAGGCACCAAAAATTGGTGAGGATGGACTTCTCAACTTTGTACTTATGGATGGAGAGAACCAGTTAAGTATTTGCAGCCTTAGAGACAGAAAAACAAAATCCATCAGGAATAACCTGTCTTTTGGAAGTGGAGTAGAGAACCAAACCAACTGAGATCAGTCATGAAAAACTTGTAAATAGTTAAATTTCTTCAGCCTCAGTTAAAAAAAATCCACTCAATTGTTTATGTTGACTCAAAAACTAATACAAAGGAGTTTGTCTGTAATATTTGAATAATTGCTTAAACAGAAGACGTAATGTGAAAAATACCCTTATTCTAGTAGCAATCAATAGACCAAATATTTACAGCATAGTTTCTTTGAAGGTGATCAAAGGATTATAAATTTATACAAATATAAGTACAAAAGAAGATATATGATACCCCAGTAGTTGAAGATCTAATGTGGCCTTGTACTGAGATGGGATTTCCATCAGTGCCGCAAGTGAGAATTCAATCTCCTTCTTAGAAAGAGAAACTTTCTTTGACATAATCTCCGTAAAGTTCACAAACTGTAGAAGTAAAAGCAAAAATTTTTAAAGAAAGAATAAACTCTCAAAAAACTAAGTCTGCAGTGTAAACTGTCTCCATTTCAGTTTGAAAACCAATAAAATTGATAGAACACCTGGAAATTGTCAAAAGATCGAGCTGGAATGTTATCATCAAACATCCGCATCATGTCCCAAAGTTCATCACCAACTCCAACTAAGACAACTGAAAGTGGATATTCACTGCATTACATGCGGCATTTCCAGGGTGAGAAATTTATAGGTTTAAGATCTAAATAATAGCAAAATCACGATGATGGGATTACCCTGCTTGCACTATTGCATTGACTGTATTCTGTTCTTGTGGACTCAGGTGTCCATTGTCGGTATCAACACTTCTTGTAATCTAAAAATGTTTAGCAGTGATGTTATGATCAGTTGATTTGCAAAAGGCATATATGCCTGAGATGAGAAAAAGATTTGTCATTTTTCCCAAACTTAAAACAAGGAAGACTTTTAAACATAGACACATCACAAGTCAGGAAATCAATGCTCAATGCACAAATAGTCAAACGCAGGTACAAGCATAAACAATAAGGACAAGCATGCTCAATATAATTGTATATTATGATTCAAGAATTGCTGTAAGTAAATATGTCTTATCAAACAATATAAAATAAAATAACATTCCATTTGTAAACATGAACATTCAATTTAAAGACAAGCGTACATAAATGAATTGCAACCTGTCCATCTGCAATTATCAAAAGAACGTGGTACTGTCCCCCACTTTGTTCCACAATCCGGATTGCTGTTTCAATGATCGGGGCAAATGATGTTGGCCCTGATAATCAAAGTATGAGAGGAAATGCATTAGAAAAATTAAGATATATACAATACCTACATAAATGTATTGCTGTATTATGAACTACGATCAGTCCAAAGAGACATTTTTCATAGCCCAAGACTTCAATGCACCCACCAAAGTATCTTTACATTTTAAAGGTGCACATCAAAGCTTGATTAAAAACAAATGCTTACTAACCAGCCAGTCGCAGTTGGGGAACTATCTCCCTATAGCGTTTTAGTGCTTCTTCAAATCCATTACATAGCCTATCATCTGGATAGAAAGTGAATGGATTGAAAGCGAATACCTGCTGATCATGCGTTGAAGCTGTGCAATGGAAAAAGAATGCATTGTTAGTGATAGCCATGTCACTGTCTCTCATACGAACCCCGGAAAACAAGATAAGAAAAATAAATTGACAAGCAAAATATGAAAACAAAATTGAAACTTGCCATCTCCAAAACTAAACATGGGATTAAGTTGTCCTCGTCAAAAGGAGACAAGGTCCGCCCAATTATTGAAATTGCGTGTTCATAAGGCTTTAGATCATCTCCAAGGTGATGTAAACTTCGCCGATTAAAAGACTTGGCACCTAATATCCATAACAATAGTTTATTTTTATTTCCCTTAAAATGAAGAGAAGAAAACCTAAAAGTGGTTAACTGTCCTAAGGTGTTAGCGTCAATTTCTCCGTCAATTTCTCTCCTTAAACTCTAAGCTAACTAACGCATAATGTGTTACCGAAGGATTACTGCAGTTCCTTTGTTTTCACCGTCTTCATGCAAATAAGGATGGTTAAACAGCAGTTGAACTCTGCTTTTTCTGTCTCTTTCACTACTTCTCTTTGCTGCGGTTGGTTAATTTTTGTAACGTTTGTTAAGGCTTTTTTCATTTATTAAGGAAATACAATAGAATCTGAATATTGTTCTTGCTCTGTTTTTTCTCTTACTGCTCTATTTCTTTTATTTTCTGTATAATCTACAAATCTCTATTTTTTTCTTCTCTGGTTGATCTATGCAGCTGTAGCTGCAAATTTCACATGGTATCAGAGCCTTGTTTCCAGAATGAAGAAGTACAGTAATTTTTTTTTTGCAGATATAGAAGATCAGAGCTGAAAAATGGAATGTTCACCCTTTGCCATTCTCACACCATACAACTATTTTGATTGGAAGCCAAAGATTCTACTTCAGCTCAGAAGTAGAGGCCTCTATCAGATAGTTATGAATAAAGAGGTTGAACCCAATCCAGCAGTTGAAAAATCTAAATAATTCAACCGCATGGATGAAGCATTTGGTTTGCTATGCTTATCCATCTCTCTAGAATTGTTGTTTCATGTTGAGGCATGTACAACTCCAAACCAAGTTTGGAATACATTGGAGACTCTTTTTGGAAAGCAAGATGAAATACGGGGTCATATCCTTGAAAATGAGCTCAACTCATTAGATCCAAGGACTTTTGATAATATTCAAGATTTCTTAACAAAGTTCAAGGCCTTATTGCTTTAGCTCAAAGGATCTGGTATTGACAAATCCAAGGAAGAAAGCAAATTAATCCTTGCTATTCTATCAAAGTTGGGTCCGGAATATGTAGTATTTGTCTCTGTTTTCCACACATTTAGGCTCACAATAGGAACAACTTGGAAGATGCCCACACTGGATACCTTCATTGAGTCTCTAGTACATGAGCAAGATAAGCTTATAAAGATGGGCACATTGAAGAATTCCAAAGCTCATTCACTTATTGTGCATGCAAGTGGGAAGAACAATTCCAAATCCAACTAGCAATTCAAAGGCAAAGGGAAAAAGGATTCATATCCAAGAAAGGAAGGCAATCCCAAACCTCCAAATGGATCTACTGGCTCAAAAGAAAAGAAGGACAAAAAGGGCCAATCAAAGTGCAACTATTGCAACCGTGAATACCATCCAGAATCATCATGCATGAAGAAGACTATTGATCTCATGGCTCAGACACTTCAACAACATAATCTTGGTAGCCTTATCCCTGAGAGTGCCAAGAAGAAGCAGGAAGAAAAAACACCTGAAACAAGAGACAATGCTCATGCATTGATTGCTATTCATTCTTCTTCAGATGCATGGATCATAGACTCTGGAGCTTCACACCACATGGCAGCCACAAAAGATGCTCTTTCTTCTTTGAAACCATATTATGGTTCTCCTATTCTCATGGGAGACAGTTCTCCTGTAGAGGCAACTAGAATAGGGAGGGTAGAGGTTGAAATTGGAAGTTTTGAGAATGTCTTACATATTCCAAAGCTTTATGTTAATCTTCTTTCTGTGTATCAAATGACACATACTAGAACCGGTAGGAGAGTTGAATTCACCCCTGATTCGGTGACCATATTTGACATGCAAGACAACTCCAAAATTGCTGTTGGTAAGGCAAATCATCAATCTCATCTATACACTTTTTCTGATTTTGTTGCTAAATCAGATTATATTTTACTTCTAACACATGCAAATGATGAAATTAGAATTTGGCATGAAAGATTTGGTCATTTAAATTTTAGATACATGTAGCAACTTAACAAACAGGGAATGGTTAAAGGCTTGCCATCCATAGACTTTTCTGATGGAATTTGTGAAGGATGTGCTCTTGGAAAGCATCCACAAGAAAAGTTTCCAAAGGAGAATGCATGGAGAGCCTCTTCTCCTTTAGAGCTTGTTCACAGTGATCTTATGGGTCCATTTCTTGAACCTTCCATGAGCAAAGCCAGATATGTGCTAACATTCATTGATGATTGCACAAGATAAACATGGGTGTATTTTCTCAAATTCAAATATGAGGTGTTTGAGAATCTCTGGATTTTCAAAGTCCATGCAGAGAAGTAGTCTAGGAAAATGATCAAGATCCTCTGCACAGATAATGGAGGGGAGTATGTCAACAATGATGTCCAACATCTTTGTGATGAAGCAAGAATATAATTGCAGAACACAGTTCCATACACTCCACAAAAAAATGGGGTAGCTGAGAGGAAGAACCGATCTTTGAAAGAGATGGCCAGCTGCATGTTGCATGCTAGGTCCCTTCCCTCTAAATTATGGGCTGAAGCAATCAACTATGCTTCGTACATACAAAACAAATCTTTTCACAAATCTATCATAGGACAAACACCTTTTGAAGCATGGAGAGGCATGCAACCAGAAGTCACACATTTTTACATCTTTGGATCCCATGCTTGGGCATGCATTCCTACAGATAATAGGAAGGCTTTGGAGCCTCAAAGCAAAGAATGCATCTTTTTTGGATATCCAGATGGTGTAAAGGGATACATAGTACTAGATCTTTCCACAAAAACACTCTTCATTGAGAGGAGTGTCTACTTTGATGAAAGTCTTCCACATGCATCTCAGGAACAACATGCCACCACCTCTATAAGTCCTCATCTTACAAATCTCAGAGATACATGGAATCATTCTGATCTTATTTCAGATATTTTTGAATCTGATTCAGAGGAACATGAGTATGCATATACTGATCCACAACCAATCCTTGATTTGGATTCTAGTGATGATTCAGTATTCCATGTGGAAAATCAAAGAACAAGGAGCTTAGTTGATATATATGAAGTCCCTCATGCACTCTCAGCTACCAAGCCCATCATGCCGATGCATGCCTATGTGGCTCTAGCATCTAACCCTCAGACTTATGTAGAAGCTACAGGGAATCCTCTTTGGGAAGCAACCATGGATGAGGAGTACAACTCCCTCATTGCAAACCAAACTTGGGATTTGGTTCCACTTCCTTCCAATCGTAAGCTTGTCAGATGTAAATGGGTCTATAGGAAAAATAAATCATCAGATGGACATGTGAGCAGATGCAAAGCACGGTTGGTCACCAAAGGTTTTCAACAAGTTCATGGCATTGACTATGATGAGACTTTTACTCCAGTGGCAAAAATGGACTCCATTCGATTGGCTCTTGCCATTGCAACATCAAGAAGGTGGGAGGTTCATCACATGGATGTGAAGAATGCATTTCTTTACAGTGATCTCGAGGAGGAGATCTATATGGAGCAGCCACAAGGGTATATACAAAATTCTTCATTGGTATGTAGACTCAAGAAGTCACTCTATGGCCTCAAGCAGGCACCTAGAGCTTGGTATGCTAAAATGGATTCTTATCTTCTGTCTCAAATTTTCATATGATGCAAATTTGATCCAAATGTTTATATGCTAAGAACATATTATTCTTTGTTGCTCATAGTACTCTATGTAGATGATCTACTAATAACAGGTGATTCAGTCACCGCCATTGCTGCAATTAAAACTATTTTGCATGATAGATTTTCTATGACAAACATGGGTCTCCTACATTTTTTTCTTGACCTTAAAATCAGCCAAAATCAATCAGGAATCATAGTTGCTCAATCCAAGTATGCACGAGATCTCTTGGTTCGGTTTCACATGACTAACTGTAAGTCAGCTGTCACACCTTTCCTATTAGGGGTCAAGCTTGAAGATGGCAAGGATACACCATTGGTTGATTGAACACACTATCGTCAACTTGTGGGGAGTCTTCTTTATCTCACTCACACTCATCTAGATCTCTCATATGCAGTGGGGGTTGTTTCGAGATACATGCAAGAGCTACATGAGCTACATTGGAAGGCTGCCAAGAATATACTTCGCTATGTCCAGGGAACCATTTGCTATGGGATTCATTATTCAACAAGTTGTGTTTTGGATCTCATTGACTACACTGATTCTGACTGGGCTAGTGATAACATTGATTACAAGTTGACTTCATGATATGTTCTTAGTTTGGGATCAAGGCCCATTTGTTGGTCAAGTAAGAAGCAATCTACCATTGCTTTATCATCAACAGAGGCTGAATATAGAGGTGCAGTCAATGTTACCATTCAAGTCATTTGGCTGCAACACTTCCTAACTGAGCTTGGTATCATCTTTCATCGTTCGACTATCATTTAGTGTGACAATCAAAGTACACTGAAGGTTTGTAGAGATCCCATACAACAGCAATAGACCAAACACATCGAGATCCACATGCACTTCATCCATGAATTGATACATGATGGAGTCATTGACTTGCAGTACTATGCCACTTCTGAATAGATTGCCGACATCTTCACAAAGACATTCACTGAGCAAAAGTTTCATTTTCTACGAGACCTTCTTGGTGTGAAGAACACTACAACACAATAGCTGCCATGTGCAGTTAGTGTCTCTTTTGAGGGGGGGTTTTGTTCCCACAGGGTTTTCCCTCTTTCCTCTTTTTCTTTCCTCTTTTTTTTTTCTTTTCTCCTTAATTAGCTTAAGGGGGGGTGTTAGCATCAATTTCTCCATCAATTTATCTCCTTAAACTCTAAGCTAACTAATGCATAATGTGTTACCAAAGGATTACTGCAGTTCCTTTGTTTTCACCGTCTTCATGCAAATAAGGATGGTTAAACAACAGTTGAACTTTGCTTTTTCTGTCTCTTTCACTGCTTCTCTTTGCTACGGTTGGTTAGTTTTTGTAACCTTTGTTAAGGTTTTTTTTCATTTATTAAGGAAATACAATATAATCTAAATATTTTTCTTGCTCTATTTTTTCTCTTGCTGCTCTATATCTTTTATTTTTTGTATAATCTGCAAATCTCTATTTTTTTCTTCTCTAGTTGATCTATGCCACTGTAGCTGCAAATTTCACTTAAGGAACAGCAGAAAAGCTATACAATTGCATATGAAACTTCTCTAAACCAACAAATAGAACTTAATCTCTCTAACAGAACAGAGAGAGACCTGTCCACTTGTTGCTTTTCGTGAAGTCGATGCCCACAATCAAGTTGGAAGATTCAAGGCCAGCTTCTGCAAGAGCCTCTATCACCTATAATATAAATAGAAACCTTTTAAGAGTCATAAATGCAAGAGTGATTTTTCAACAACATTTTTAAGAGCAAGTTTAGTAGTACATCTCTAAGTATACAATCCTCTGAATTCTTTGCTAGTTTCAAAAACTTAATAGAATATCCAATACTGAGTATAGCATAAAATAAGGAGTATCATATAATTGACATATAAAATATTAAACTCATTCAATGTTTGATTTAGTGCATTACAAAGACTGAAAGCTTCCAATATTAGAAATCTGCCACTTTTAGATAGCTCTTAGGTTGTAAGATTGATTCAACGTGTTAATCCGAAATATGTTGATATTAACACGTGACCTCAGATTCCAAGCTTAGGTTTCCATTAGTAATAAAGTATTAACATCACTTGACATTATGAAACAACATTCTCCTTGTCCTCTAAACCAAATGATATGTCGGTCTCAGATCTCAACACTTGCCAATAATAATACTAAAGAGCATGATTGAGTCACTGCTAAACAACATATTCCTAAATTTTTGTACACAAACTTCAAGCAGCAACGAGGGCATCCTAGTGTAAGGACCAGTTCAATCTGTAATTTTTCTCTTTCTTTTTTTTGTGAACTAAATGTTGACTGCTGACTATTATCCCAAATAAGGGCTTTAAAGGTCTGATGCACTTGCTAAGGCATGGTATAGGTATGTGGTATTGCATGATAACCCTTCCTATTGTACCAGGTTTATCAAGCTCCCTTCTTTGTAGGCCAAATAATTCTGCAATAGGGCTTATATGCATTTATTCACCTGATGTATATGCCTATGTCTTGCTAATAACTTCAAAACTGTAGGATTTGAAGCCAACAGGTTGAGATAACATCTTTTAAAACTTTTACAAAAGTTTAGAATGTTAGTTGATAATTTATACGGGACAATCATGAAACGAAACATCAAATTTATGATGCGCCAATGTCAGAATCAAGAGAGCATACAAAAACAAGAACTCAAACAAATAAATAAGAACTGAACAATTGCTACAACAATTTCTTGAAAGAAAAAGATTTTATTGCTCTTCAATGTTCCTTGCTTACAATGTGCATTCAATGCGTCTTTAAATAGATTTCAATCCATACAATAATTAGAAAAACAAACTCAAGACTAATTTTAGTCTTTACATGCAAACTACTTGAACTAACTGTTTGTTAACTAACTGAATGTTCAACTGTCAGTTTACTAACTGATTACTTAACTGAATGTTTAACTGCTTGCATGACAAAAGGAGGGAGGTGGGAGAAATTATCTCCAATTAATATTGAATTTATAACACTCCCCCTTAATTTCTACCACTTACAATTTTAGCATTTACAATGCCTAAATTTTGTCTCAAATAATCAAAGGTCTCTTTTGGTAATGCCTTTGTAAATATGTCTGCTAATTGATCTTCAGATCTACAAAAGTCCAGATGGATTTCTCCATTGTTCACTAATTCTCTGATAAAGTGAAATCTTGTATCAATGTGCTTGCTCCTCTTGTGAAACACATGATTTTTTGATAAAGTGATTGCTGATTTGTTATCACAGAAGATTGGTGTTGACTCCTTCTGTGCTTGTAATAAATTTTTCAATATTATTCTCATCCAAATTTCTTGACATGCTGCTGTTGTGGCTACTACATACTCTATTTTAGCTGATGAAAGTGTCACTATAGGCTACTTTTTGGATGCCCATGTGACCACACCTGTGCCTAAAAGAAAGGCATATCCAGAAGTACTCTTCCTATCATCAACGCTACCTACAAAATCACTATCTGTAAAACCAATCAAACTAAAATCATTAGTTGTGGAATATAAAATTCCATATTCTGTAGTTCCTACCACATATCTCAATATCCTTTTTCCAACTTGCCAATGTGAGTCTTTTGGTGACTCCATGAATCTTGAGATTAAACTAACCCCATAACTGATATCTGGTCTAGTATCTGTAAGATACATCAAACTGCCAACTAGCCTTTTGAATGTTGTAGAATCAACATTAGACCCTTGGTCTTCTTTGCTAAGTTTGGTCCTTGTAACAACTGGAGTAGGTGTTGGTTTACAATTCAGCATCCTAAATCTCCTTAACACATCCTTTGCATATTTAGTTTGATAGATAAAAATTCCTTTCTCTGATTGTACAACTTCTATTCCCCAAAAATACTTCATCAATCCCAAATCTGTCATTTCAAATTCTTTCTTCATTGTTGATTTACAAGTGTCTATAGACAAATTTCCAGTAAAAATCAAATCATCAACATATAAACACAAAATCAAAATCTGACCTTCTTTGTTGATTTTTGTGTACAAAGTAGGCTCACTATCACTTCTGCTAAATCCATTGTTTAACATATAAGAATCAATCCTGCTATACCATGCTCTTGGTGCTTGCTTGAGACCATAAAGAGCCTTTTTCAATCTGTAAAATTTTTCTTCGTGTCCTTGTACTTCATAAACTGTGGGTTGTTTCACATACACTTCTTTATCTAGAAAACCATTCAATAAAGATGATTTTACATCCATTTAATATACATACCAATTATTTTGAGTAGCTATGGATAAAACCATTCTTACAGTATCCAATCTAGCAATTGGTGCAAATGTTTCATTATAGTCAACTCCATGTTCTTATGCAAAACCTTTTGCTACTAACCTTGCCTTGTGCTTTTCAACATTTCCATCTACATCAAATTTAGTCTTATAAACCCATTTGACTCTAATAAAATCCTTACCTTCAGGTAAATCTATTAGATCCCATGTCTGATTTCTTTCAATAGCATTCATTTCTTCATCCATTGCTTTTAGCCAATGTTCCTCAAAAATGCTTCTTCATAATACATAGGGTCATGAGTGAAAATAGAAAAATTTGAAACCAAATCTAATTTCTCTTCTTCTTGAGTATAAATCTCATTCAAACTTCTCATTTTCTTACCTTTAACTCTTGATCTTAAAGTAGCAAGAGTCAGATCTGATTCATCACTTACTTGTGAATTTGGAGTAGGGTGATATGCATGACTAGATGATTCACCTTGTTCAAACCTTCTAGGTGTTCTTATTGGAGTGCTGTTGCCTTCTTGTGGAGAGGATTGTCCACCTTGCAAATTTTGTTCTTCAGAAACTTCTTTATCCTATGGAATTGGTGTTCAAACTGTGATGGTGCTACTATCCCATGCTTCTGCTTCTTTAAATTCAACATCCCTACTAATAATCACTTGCTTTAAAATAGGGTTATACAGCTTATAAGATTTTGATTCTTCAGAATAGCCAATAAAAATGCATTTCTCACCTCTATCATCAAGCTTCTTTCTCAATTTAGATGGTATAAGAGAATATGCAACACAACCAAAAATTCTGAAATGATATACACTATATTTCTTACCACTCCACACTTCTTATGGAATTCAATCTCTGACACTCTTTGTTGGGCTTATATTCAGAATATACATTGCACATGCTACTACTTCTGCCCAATATTCATTTGACAAGTGTTTAGCTTTCAACATGCTTCTTGCCATTTCCATGATTATTCTATTCTTTCTTTCTACTACACCATTCTACTATGGTGTGTACCTTGTAGTCAACTATCTTTTGATTCCATGATATCTAAAAAAATCTTAAAAATGATTAGACATATATTCACCTCCTCTATCTGATTTGAGTACCTTGATATAATGGCCACTCTGCTTTTCAACCATTGTCTTGAATTTTTTAAACTTTCCAAAGGCTTCAGACTTATTTTTGAGAAAGTATATCCAAGTCTTTCTGCTAAAGTCATCGATGAAGGTTAGAAAATAAGTACTACCTTCAAATGATGGAGTTGCATTGGTCCACATAAATCACTATGGACTAACTCCAATATTACCTTAGCTTTATATGAGCCTCCTACTGAAAAACTCTCTCTATGCTATTTTGCCAGAATACAAATGTCACATGAACTTCCTGGCTGTTTTATTGGTGGTAAACCCTTCATATTTTTCTTCTGTAACAAATTTGAATCTTCAAAATTTAAATGTCCATACCTTAAGTGCCATAACCATGATTGGTCTAGCTGCATGGATTTGTAGTGGGCTTCCTCTTTTCCTTGGATGCACTGAATATGAAGAGGGAACTGTTTGTTAACTAACTGAATGCTCAACTGTCATTTTACTAACTAATTACTTAACTAAATGTTTAACTACTTGCATGACAAAAGGAGGGAGGTGGGAGAAATTATCTCCAATTAATATTGAATTTCTAACAGCCAAAAGTAGGGTCTGTGAAATGGCTAAGCTTATTGATTGTCTACCATGAGAAATTAGTTCATTGCATTTGTGTTGGTGGACGTGGACATACACCTCCGTAGATGATTAATCTCCCCTGCCACGTCAAATAATTTGAATCTCTATACTAGGGTATTGTATCTACTCCACCAAGTGTATTTATTGTTTTCTCTAGTCATCTGTCAAAGGCTCTAAGTTGTTGGTTAATTGCTGTTGAGTCCTAGTTCTATAGCAGTTTCAATCATGCAATTGATCTAATAATTAGTTAATATTCAGTTAATTTATTTTTAGAATAATAAATCTTTATGGTGGAGTTAACTTTAATTTATATTTCATATAAGTTGTTATTTAGATAAATTTAAATTGTTTCTATTTATTAATTAGAAATATATGTTCACATGCAATTCTATTAATACATTGTAATTGATCCTTATTATTATAGAGAATGATTCAAATAATTTGATGAAGTATTTTTATTTTGGTTATTTTTTATTTCTGTTGGTTATGAATATTGCATATATTTCACTGTGAGTTTCTAGTTTCTTTTTGGGCAGTGGTTTATTTTTATATATATAAAAATCTTTAATTGGTATCAGAGCTTGGTCTGGATAGATTTTTTTTGTTTAAGACCTTTCTAAAAATTAATCATGTCAAACTCTAACAGTTTTATTAATCTAGAATTTAGTGGTAATGATTATGATTATTGGAGCATCAAGATGATGACTTTTTGATTGGTAAAAAATTATGGGAGATTGTAGAAAATGGGTATGATGAACCAACTGATTGAGCCATTGTTTCAGCTAATGATAGGCAAGCCAAGAAAGAAACTAAGAAGAATAACTCACAAGATTTATTTCATATTCAAACAAATCTAGACAAGAGCCTATTTTTGAGAATTACAGGGGCAAAGACCGTCAAGGATGCTTGGAAGATTCTGTATACACATAATATTTTCAACTTTTATAAAAAAATGATACTTTCTATCTTGTAGGAACCCATCGAGACTCAATATTTTTGAGTGTATGCCTTAAAGAGTACACTAGAAAAGGGGTGGGCATACCTTTGGTGCTTCGCAAGATTATTGTCCATTATTGCAACTTATTACCAATCCAACTAGCTATTGAAAACCATTCTCTAAGCTATTACTCCTCTTTTGCACACTCCTCCAGTCTTTTCCCACTCTCCATCCCTCTTTTCCTCACCTTAAGCCCCTTTCAATAGTTTGTTATACTAGGTTGACTGGATCAACCTTATACTATTTTGGGTAAAATTCATTTAAGATCTAGGTCAGCTCTTGGTTGACCTAGCCTAGGACCTAGTGAATTTTTGTCCATAACTGTACTAGGTTGACTGAGTCGACCCTATAAACTAAATCTTTCAAAAGTGATTAGGGTTAAATTTGCCTATATATACAAGATCATTTCATCATTATTTACAAATGAACAAGAGTTATTATTCACTTACACTTCTTTATAATCTGTTCTTCTACCATTCTACTTGAGGAGTCTTATCTTAGGGTTTCTACTTGGAGAATCTAGTCTTGTGGAGAAGTCTTGGATGCTTTGGCCTTTCTTAGTGATCTTTACAAACCAAAATAACCTCTTACGAGGTCTTTTTGGCCAAGAGAGAGATTAAGTCTTTACGGGTTTGACTTTTAGGTAGGTATTCTTTGACTTTGCTCCTTGTTTTAGTAGATAGAAATAGCATAAGCATTGGCTTTGAGTAATATTAATCTTCTTCTTCATGTATTAGGGTCTTACTCATACATAGCTTAATTGAGATTCTCTTATGCATATTTGTTTATTTACCAACCCCCATATTGTGCCACAAGCTTTGGTGAGCGCTAGATTATATTTCTTTGCTTTACTTGTTATTATTTTAGTGATATATAAAACATAGGGCTTAGTTAGGGTTATTGCATGATTATGTTTGATTGGAGGCTTTAAAATCCTCCCTAGCATGGTTTATTATGATAAGAGATCCTCTAATTGGGTCTAGCAGATCCTCCTATTGGTCATGTTTTTAATTATATAATGTATCTCTAATTAGAAGTGTAAGTATGACCTATTTTTTTCAAATTAGGATTGATTTATAGACATGATGTATTTTTGATTGTATACATTCTAGTGAATCTGACATGAATATAACTATTACAGATTTTATTTCATATTTTTCATTATTTTATCATTTTATTTATTATTTATTTATATTTACGATATTGAGTTGATAGTGTTGATATAGTTTCTAATCTCTGTGCATAGGTTTAACACATAGTTGCATCAATATGACTCTATTTTATTTGTGCAGATCTTCATCAGATACAGAATACTAAGTCAACTCTATCGACATCGTACAAGTTTTCACTTCTAGATAGGATACTAGGTCAACTCTATCAACATAGTACCCTTTTAGACTTTCAAAAAACATACTAGGTCGATACTTCTAACATGATATTCTTCACAAGTTTCAGCAAATAAGGAACTACAAAACTAGGTCAACCTAGTCAACATAGTTAGTAGAATTTGCAAGTAAAAATCAAGGCACTTCAACATCAATCTCACTTTCCTCTTCATCTTTCATCCCACAAAGGTTCATTTTATTTTATTTTTATCATTTATGTTATTCATTACAATTATATTTTTCATAGTTTATATTCTTTAAAACAGACCCAATATAGCAAACTAAGTCCACTTTGTCGATCTAGTTATGTATTCTATCTTCTGTCTAGAAGACTAGATCGACACTATCTTCTTAGTTTTTTAATAGACCATTGCTTCAATAGTATAGTATCAATACTATCAACTTTATTCTATAATATCTACATATACTGTCATCTAAACTGACACTGTACTGTGTTTCAAAGTTAGAATTAACACTTATATGCTAGTAACTAGCTCACACTTTTACTTTCAATTACTTGTATGATTAAAATAGATCACATAATTTAATTAGGTGGTTTTTTATATACCATTTAGTTGTACTATTTTCTTTTACATACTACCAAATCACATAATTTTAAAATGTATTTAAATATTTATCTATTCAAGGCTTATCTACTTGGATTTCATCACCAAGGGGGAAGCTGACTTAGTTTTATGGCTAAGTATAAACATACAATTAATAATATATATTGGTAAAACATCTGACACCCTTATCACTATGATGTGTAAAGTGAGGGGGTAGGCTCTAATATCAAGTCAGTACCATTACCAATACATATCTCTTTTAGTCTAAATGTCCTAAAACTATCTATAGGTTATTTTTTAATTCTATATTTACAACCAACTTTCTATCACACTTAAAATCATACTCTAATAATCTAAGAACATTCAGGATGACTGCTTAGTTAGCATTTAATTTATAAGTTGACTACTTACTCTTTGCTCAATTATATGTTGCATTACAAAAACTTGCATTGACCGATGTCGGTGCAAGGTTTTTTGTTTTGTGCCTCAATTATGTCATCCTCATTAACCTAATTGATTTTGTGTTTCCTTTCATTTTTTGCTTTCAAAATTACTTAATTTTTTTTTTCTTATTTTAGTACACAATCATTCTATTCGATACAGTCTCTTACAGACTGTTTGTCTCCTCTATTTGTAGTACTAAGTCGACCCTATCAACATAATATTCCTTTCTTCCCCTTAGGATACAGTACTAGGTTGACATTTTGTATTTGTATATTTTTCTACCTATCTTATGCCCAAGTTACATAACTAAGTTGAACTCGTAGACTGTATATCCCTATTTTCTCAAATTTTAAACCCTATTTTTAGTACTAGGTAAACTCAATCAACTCTATACTTTTCCTGCCTTCCCTATCTATCTAAATCAGTTCTTTATTTCTCTTTCTTAATATTTTGTTCATTTATCTCAAATCATCATGAAGTCCCCTATCAAAATCTTCTTGGACAACCTGAATCTATTTAGATACTATATGGGATGTTTATTTCTCCATCTCTATTCTTCCCAAGAGAACCCTCACTCTTGGGGCACCTCTTCCCCTCCATTTGTGGCTTGTAACATGGTGAAAATTACACCTCAAGATGAAGTAGGTGGATTTGATCCTTTCTATACCTATCAAGGTAATTTCCATCTTTAATATCTTCAAATTAAAATGAGAGTAAGTGACACAAATTTAATCAATAATCCCACTAATAATCCATCTTCTAATAATACTTTCCCTAACACCAATTTGGAGAGTGCTCCTACAAACACCAACCCACCTGTTGATACAAATCAACTTATTTCACAATTAATATAACAAATGAACATAATGCAAACTTTCAATGCCTCTCAAATAATGTAACTACAAAATCATTTGATTAATATGGCTAATCAACCTCTAACTATCCATCCTCAAGAAAATCTAATTATATTCCTCCACCTCTTAGAGATGCTTCAGGCAATGTTAGTCTTCAACCTATAATGAATAATAAAATGCTTCAAACTATTCAAAATGAGCCTTTATCTCCCTTTATTGTATCCATTGATATTGGTAACCTATCTCCCACTATCAAGTATGATGAGACTAAAGACCCTGCCTCATTTATCAAAGTCTTTGACAATATTTACAAAGAGTGTATCCAAACTAATACCTTCACCACATCTAAACTCTTAGTCAAATCCTTTATTTATGATGTATTAGAATGGTACAACCAAATTTTGTAACATTCCATTTAGAAACTTAAGGACTTGGTCAATACTTTGGTTAAAGAGTTTCAACATAATGATCTTCCCAAAAATTGTCTTAGCCACTTCGTCAATGCTAAGCAGTCTCCCACCGAATCAGCTCATGATTTCATCAAAAGAAAGAAATATTTGGCTCATAAAGCTAACCATAATATGATTGATGATGATTTGTTTAAACTCTTTATCATTGCTTTGACTCCTTCAATATAGAGTTTGAACCTTTGCTCTCCAAACACTTAATGAAGCTCTTGATTAGGATAAATGTCAACACTTTCTTATCAAGCAATTCAAACCTAATCCTAAACTTCTTAATTTTTTTTTTAAACATCTACTAATGCTATCACTAGAAATTCTCCTCAAGTGAAACCAGAAGTTACCAACGCTGACATTATTTCATCTTCTCACACACCACTCTTGGTACAACAAATGCAACATTTTTTACCACCCTCTAAACCTTTTACTTATGCTAATAATCATCCTAAGTGGTATGACGCTAATCAATTTTGTTAGTTCCATGCCGACATTGGTCACTCTCATGAATCTTGTATAGGGCTCACTAAATTTGTTGCCTCTTATATGCTTGTTGATTCCTTTATTCATGAAGCCATTATCAACCTTCATCATCAAGAATACACTGTTACTTTGCAAAAATGACAAGCTTCTAAAAATTCTACCTCAAATAACCACAAATATTTTTCTACCACTAATAATCAACAAATCACCAATGATGTTTATGCCATCGATGCCAACTATGACCAATATTACAATAATTTTCAATATGTTAACACTGCTAAAGTCAATTATCATCTCAAGTTGGCTCACAAAGATCCTATTACCAAGCCTAAGAAACCATCTTTATAATAAAAACTTATCAATGATACTAAAACCACTAATCTCATTGTGGAAGCCCTTGAGGAACCATTTCCTCCTTATGAACCCCCAACCACTTCTATTATTTCAAAATCTACCTTACCTCCTAAACACCATGTTGGTTCTTTTTTTAAATCTCATCAGAACTTTCTTGAAGAACTTAACTATATGCTTTACAAAATTCAACTTATGGAGTTGGTTCATACTTCCCCTTATCATCTCGAATTTATTATGAAACAATTACAAGAAATTGAATAACCATCTCCTATAGGTGAAGAACCACCTTTTATTGAACCTTAAGCTACCAACATGCATACCATTTAAACCATGTGTCCTTTTTCTAAGATTTCTATTTAATTTCTTGAAGAAGACATGATCAATGATGAAATTATTTTTTGTGTCAATGATCCACCACTATTTATTAAAATAGCCATTAATACCACCTTTATTCGTAAAGTTCTAGTTGATGAAGACTCTAATATTAATGTCACATCTTTGTGGCTTATCCAATAACATGGATATAACAAAGATCATCTCAAGAAAACCTTCCTTACCTATCATGGTTTTGATAAGACTAATCAAAAGCCACTTGGTTGTATTTAGCTCCCCTTAATAATCAGACTTAAGAACGTTTGAACTAAGCTTATGGTCCTTGATTTACCCTTATCTTATAACATACTCTTTGGTCTCCCATGAACTCATATAATGAGGTTATTTCTTCTTTCGGTAGCTAATGCATTAAATTATTACATAATGGAAAATGATATAAGCATGAAGTTGATCCCAACCCTTGAAGTATTCAAATGTCGAGTCTCAAATCTCAGTATCGCATCCCTACCATTACTAAGATCAATAGTGCTCCTTTACTCGAGTTCATCAACATCAATCCTCATTAACATGTCAATCTTACTGATTTAGATGATGATGAACCTAATGATTTTCAACATAATTGAAACATTACCAAGTTACCCCTTACATTTTGGAGTGGCTTCCTATTTCTTTTTTACCTCATGATCACATTATTCATCTCATTAATGAGATCATTGATTTTACCCCTCTATGTAATGCTCAGGAGCCTTCTTTACCTGAATAATCCTTCACTTGTAATGACTTTAGAGTGGCTAAATTATTTCAATATCCTCTCATCATGTCTCCATAAACATTTAGTAATATTGGGATTTCACCTTCTGATACTCCCCCTGACTCTCAAGTATGTACAATTTTTACAACGTATGATGATAACTATATAATGGCCCAATCTCAATCTTGAGATTTGGATGTTCAACATTATCAAGAAACATTATCTTAAATACATGATTTTAATCAAGATGTTCATACCATTTTCACATATCTTGGTTTAGATCCTGAAGGTCATGTGCCTCTTGCTAATTCTTCTTTGATAATCCTTGGGTGGTAGAAAAAATAATACCTTCCAAACCTCCAAAAATTCCTACATCTTCTCTACCACCTATGGATCCCATCATTGCATTCGATCCTTACCCCATCACAAAAATTAACAATACACCAATCCCATCCAATCTGTCTACTTCTCATACTCTCAAGATTACACTTGATGCCAAGGCTACTGATGTCTATTAGATACATTCTAAATATGATCACCATGGTAATCAAATTCTTAATTTTGATGTGGATGTCAAGTATTATGGTCCTCTTCCCACTTTACCTAATGATGAAGCTGTTATTGAAATACTTCATGCTTGAGAACCTCAACTCCCTCAATAACATTGTAAACATGGTAATTTCAAAACCAAAGCTCTTCACTTCAACAACTTTATTGCTATCATCGATATTAAAACTAGTCCAATTTCTTCTTTACCTAATTCACCATACCATTCCAAGATAGTAATGTTATTCTTATCAAAGAAACTAGTCGTATTAATTATGGTACTCCATCATGCCCTCGATCAATTATAGTTTCTCATGATCTCTCACCTATCGAATATGATAACTTAATTTTTTATAAATATAATGAGATATTATCTTGGTCCTAAAAGGACATGTTGACCCTAGAATTGTCATGCATAACATCATTACTTATCCTGATGCCAAGCATATGCCTCAAAAGCAATGGAAATTTCCACCTGAGGTTTCCATCTTATGTCACAAGGAAACCATCAAATTACTTGATGTTAAATTTATCAAACCAATGAACTATTCTAAATGGGTTTTTAATCTTGTTCAAAAAAAGGTCACTATGGTCATTTGCATTTGCATTAATTTCCATAATCTTAATCTCACTTATCCCAAGGACAACTTCCCTTTACCTTCAATATATGCCATTATCAATTCCATAGTTGGTTATGAAATGTTATCTCTTATGAATGGATTCTTGGGTTACAATAAAATTCACATTTCCCTTAAGGACTAACATAAGACCACTTTCACCATGGAATTGTGTACCTATTGCTATGTCAAAATGCCCTTCAGACTTAAAAATACTAGAGTCACTTACCAATGAGAAATGACTCACATCTTTCATGATCTTATCCATAAAACTGTTGAAATCTGTGGATGACATCATTGTTAAGTCCAAAAGTCCTAAGCTCATCTTTTCGATCTTTCCATCATCTTCGACTATCTCCTCAAATATCAAGTTAGACTAAATCCTTACAATGTGTCTTTGGTGTCACATTTGGAAAATTGTTAAGAATTTTAGTCTCTCCATGGCATCGATGTTGATCTTGTTAAGATTAGTATTATCATAAAAATTTCCATTCCTTATTCCATTCTAAACATTAACACTTATTTAAACAAACTTGAGGTAAGTATATGATTCATTCCTAAAATGGCTTATCACATTCACTCCATAAATTCTCTTCTTAAGATAGGTAATGCCTTAGAATGGATGGATCTTTGTCAAAAAGTCTTTGATAACATGAAATAATCATTGCTTCACCCACCTATGATTCATCTTTCTTCAAATGATCAACCCTTGATCCTATATACTTCTTCCACACCCATATTAGTTGGGTTAAGGCTTGCCCAACAAGATACCAAAAAAGAATATGCCATCTATTACATTAGTCGAGGCCTCATTAATTATAAAAAATGTTATAAAAAATTTGAATGTGAATGCCTTGCCATCTATTTTGTAGATGAAAAACTTTGATGTTACATGCTTTATTAGACCACTTGTGTCATCATTCATTTTGATCCCCTTCATCACTTCTTCTCCAAAGCCTTTATTCTTGGATACATAATTAGAAAATTAATGGTGCTCCTTATGTAATTTACTGAATTTTAACTAAAAAATCTATCAAAGGATAGGTCGTAACTGATCAATTTTCCACAACTCCTATGCTAACTACCAATCACCTTCAAAATAGTTTCCAAGAAGACAATATTTTATATATTAAAGGTCTTAATCAACTAATTTCTCTTAAGGATAACTTCGATAATTTTACTATTGATCTTGAGACAAATAATCTTGATGAATCAACTATCCTACCTGACATGACTAAACCAAAAGTAGTTATCAAAGAACTTCCTAAAATTAATGTTGATTTGTATGAAGATACTTGGATCCTTCACTTTAATGGTGATAAATGCCTTCAAGGAGATGGGGTAGATTGCATTCTTACAAGTCCCTTTGGTAAAATAATCCCTTTAGATTTTCACTTAACCTTTAACATCACTAAAAATATGGCCAAGTACGAATCTCTAATCTTAGGAATGAAAGCCACTCTTGATTTGGATATCTAATACCTGCATGCCTTAGGTGATTCTTAGCTTTTTTACCACCAATTAAATGGTGATTACTAAAGCAAAAGTGATAATATCATCAATTATCATCACATCACCACTACTCTTGCCAAAGAATTCATTTCTTTCACCATCAAGCCTATCCCTCAAGATCAAAATTCAATTGTTGATTCCCTTTCTTCTTCAGCGTCTTTTTTTCATCCACATCAATTTATTTTCGATCCCATTTTTATTATAAAAATAACAAAATATATGTATTCTACTCAACCATAAGATTCACCTATCTGCCACATCAAGTCTATCACTATTTGATAAAGCCCAAGGTATAAGGATATCATTCAATTTTTGAAACATCAAACTTATCCTCCCAACTTAGACTCTTGTGAAAAGTCTTGTATTCATAAAAAAAACTTTTAAGTATATATTTTGATATAACATCCTTTGTTTTTGCAATATTGAAGGTACCTTGCTCCATTATGTTATGCAAGATGAGGTCTCCCCTCTTTTTAAACAATCACATGGGGACATTTGTGGTGGCTATTATAGCAGACATGTTATAGCCCATAAATGCCTATGTATGGGTGAATTTTAGCCCACTCTTTAAAAGGATGTAATTGAATTTAATAAAAAGTTTACCCCTTGATAACTTCATTATGATCTATTTTATTCACCTCCATCCAAGCTTCAAACCATCAAATCTCTTTTACTATTCTCTATGTGGGGATTAGGTCTCATTCTAATGATGGGCATGTATTTATCATCACCGCTACTGAATATTTTACCAAATGGGTTGAGGATATGCCCCTTGTTAATGTCATTGGTACTACCATTTCTAAATTTATTCTTAATCATCATTTAACTCTTTGGTGTCCCTCATACTATCATTTTTGATAATGGTGGTAATTTCAAAAATAAAGATGCCAAACAACTTTGTGCTAAATTTAAAATCAATCACAAATTTTCCACAGGTCATCCACAATGTAATGGCCAAGTTGAGGCCCCAAAAAAAATCCTTAACAAAATTCTTCAAAAGATAATTTGTGAAACCTGCACGGATTGGCACTTTTATCTCTATCTTACTCTTTGGACCTATCGAACTATTATACATATTGCCACTGAGTTAACATCATTCTCTCTAGTTTATGGTTATGAGTTAGTGATTCCATTATAAGTTGAAATTCCTTGTCTCTGTATCTCTCTTCATGGTATCATACCCAATGAAGAATTACATGAAACTCACCTTCATTCCCTTGATCTCCTTGATGAATTTTGTCTTTCTATTTTGCATCACAATCACCAATACAAGGCTCACATTGCCAAACAACATAACAAATAGGTTAAGATTCGTACATTTAATATTATTGATTTTATCTTTAAATTAGACTACACCCATGAAAAGGTAAATATACCTAAAAATGGCGGAGTCCCTATTTAGTCAAAGATATTCTTGGTCTAAGCACCTATCATCTTCAAACCAATGAAGGTCATGTTTTTAAAGATTCCACGAATGCACAATAATTCAAAAAGTATTTTTCCTAATTCTTCTCTTATTTTCATGCTTTTTATATACTATCTATCTAACACTTTTTATAGGTTACTTACATGGGTCTCATCCTCTATAATAGTTCTCTCTTTTCACAAACCTTAGTCCTTATTTTTGGTCTTTTGGTTTAGATTTTTCTCATAAGATGCATTGTAAAACCATGGATATGACCCACTATTCCTCCTGATGTACTATAGTCTTATTTGTTTCCATACTTTTTATCTATTTTTTGCACCGTTTGAGTTTCTCTTTTATGAGTTGCAATGTAAAACCATGAATAGGACTTGGCCTTCTTCACAAATACCACCTTTCTCTTACCTCATTTATTTTTCCAATACTTTTTGACACCTTCATGGGTTTTTCTTTTATGAGTTTTCGTGTAAGATCATGGATAGGACCTGGTCTTCCTCATAAAATCACCATCTTATCATTCCTATTTATATAATGTGTTTTACAATGGTTATGAGTTCTTGATCTTTGTTCTCATATTTAGCTTACTTCTTTTGATAGATGAAATTTGTATAAAAATATATGTTAGCATGTTTTCCTCCATTTTCCTCATTCTTATGATAGGGAATAACACTTTTACTATCATTTTATCCATTTTTTATCCTTTATCATATTTTAAAGTAATTAAAATTTTTTCATGTTGCATTCCTCTTGATTTCCTTTCCTTTCATTCCACATTGGATAAAACAAGGTCGAAGTCAAGATAAAAATTTTATTTCACTTACATTTACGAGACTCTTAGACACCAAGATCTCTGAGTTCTCTCTCTTAGTAACCAAATCTCAAGTATTCAAATGAAATTCATCTTTAGCACCCATGTTTGGTTTTCCAAATCCGTATGGAAGAATAGAAGAAAACCATCAAGAAATTTAAAAGCCAAATTGTTTGAAATAAAAGGCAATGATATACAAAGGCAAACATACAAATATATAAATTCAAACATCACACCAAAAAACATGATTATAAGCACATCTATCTCTAATTGAATCTCAAACTCCACATTTGGCCTCACACTAGAGCCAAGGTCCATTGAAGTGTGGTAGGCTAGTAGATTAGAATATGATAATTCAACAAACTCTATGGTTCTACCTACTTTCTCATGCAAGTATTCAATCTTTGTAGTAGATCGATGGCTCTATAAGGGGTTCTAAAGAATGGGGAACACGTTAGAAGGTATGTCTATTTCAATTTTCATTCCGATAACCTTTATGGGATGAACTATATACTTCATTTATTGACCTAAGAATTTTATAACTAAGAGAAGTTCTTCAGAGTCCTTAAGGTCAAAAGTCCTCTTATTTTGATAAACCTAATTTGAGTGTCCTGACTTCAATAAAGAGTTCCTCTACTTTGGTTTTTTTTTCATTCTTCCCTCCACCCATTTCATTTTCTCCCTTGACAAGAAAATTGTGATTCTAAATTTATTTTCATTCTTATTTACTTCTTTTTTCTTCACATCTTAAAAACATGCTAACACTACTTTGTGTTAGTTTTATCTATCCTTAGAGAAAAAATATATGCTTGAGTGACTATGATTCATTTTCTTTACACCAAGGGGTAAAAGCATAATATTCTATCCCATTTTTTGGCATAAAGAGGCCACATACACTTTCATATTCTCTTCAAAATATCTTGAGTTTGGGTCATTGAAATCAATAAATAAATATATTTTAGACTATATATACAAATATGTAATGCATATACATTTTTATATGCTTTTAAAAATTATTAAGTCTTTTTTAGAAAATAGTTTTTAATGTTTTTTTGGCCAGCTAGTGGGACACAATATTATACTTTAACCCCATGAATTTACATTTCTAGACTTTTTTTCTTTTTTCTTTACCATTTATCATTATTTCACTACCCTTTTTGCATATTCTTGAGTCTATTTCTACTTTCATGTACTTTTTTCATTGTTGAGTGAGGTTGGCTTGTTGCTTTTCACTCACCAATGTTATTTTCTATTTTATGCACCTTTTTCCATTGATGGTTGAGTAAGTATTTTTACTTCTCACTCATCAATGTTGTTTTACCATTTTTTCTTGTTCATCTTTATTTAAGTAAGGATTGGTATTGATTTTACATTGATGTTTGATTACCATCTTTTTTGACATGTATCTTTGGTTTGACTTGGTGAGTTTTCCTTTTTTACTTAAGGTTTACCTATTTGAGTTTTTTGGTCTTTAGTAACCTTAGATTTTTAGTTACCCAATTTACTCTAAAGTTTTGAATTGGTCATTTGGTCTAACATAACACTTATCACCCTAGCTTGAAAAATTTCTAAGTACATCTTGTCCACATAGCACCAGTTATCTTGACTTTCCTACATTTATTTATTTTTGATCTTTAATTTTATATTCTTGGGTTTGTCAAAAGCATTCTTTGTTCCCTCCATAATCAAAACTACAAACACAACAAACAACCATCCAACGATAATAATAAGTCAAGGTATGTATACATTTACGTTTTAGTTATTTCCCTTTCAGTCATTTATTTTCAATTATTTTTACTTTAAAATACTTCAACCTTTTCTAATCCTCAACATTGTGTTTTACTATGCTCTTTCTCGAAGTACCATCTCATATTGTACCTTAGTGACACATGATGAGCTTCAAATAGGGCATATGTATACACATAATATTTTCAACTTTTATCAAATATTGATATTTTCTATCTTGTAGGAACCCATCGAGAATCAATCTCTCTATGTACACACCTTAAGGGGTGCAATGAGAAAGGTGTGAGTAGACCATTACTGATTTTTAAGATTACTATCCCTTATTTCCACTTTATTATCAATCCAACCAGTTATTGAAAACCATTTCTTAAGCTATTAATCCTTTATTACACACTCCTCCTGTCTTTTCCCACTTTCCATCCCTCTTTTCTTCACCTTAATCCATTTCTGATAGTCTATTGTACTAGGCTAACTGGGTCAACCTTTTACTATTTTAGTTAAAATTCATTTAGGGTCTAGGTCAGCTCTTGGCTAACCTAGCCCATGACCTACTGAATTTTTATCCATAACTGTACTAGGCTGACTGGGTCAACCCTATCATCCAAAATTTTTAGAAGGGCTTAGGGTTAAATCTACCTATATATACAAGATCATTTTTCCATTATTTACAAATGAATAAGATTTATTATTTGTTTGTACTTCTTTACAATCTGCTCTTTCACCATTCTACTTGAGGAGTCTTAGCTTAGAGTTTCTACTTAAAGAATCTAGTCTTGTAGAGTAGTCTTGGATGCTTTAGCATTTTTTAGTGATCCTTACAAACTACAAAAACCTCTTGTAAATCCCCTTTCGCCAAGGGATATATTGAGTCTCGACATGATCATTTTTCAAGTAAGTATTTTTTAACTTTGCTCATCTCTTTAGTAGATAGAATTAGCTTAAGTATTGGCTTCGAATAATATTACTCTTCTTCTTCATATATTAGGGTCTTACTCATATGTATTTTAATTGAGATTCTCCTATGCATGTTTGTTTATTTACTAACCCCCATATTATTCCACAAGCTTTGGTGAGCACTAGATTAAATTTATTTATTTTACTTGTTATTAATTTAGTGAAATATAAAACATAGGCCTTAATTAAGGTTATTACATGATTATACTTGATTGAAGGCTTTGGAACCCTCATTATAATGGTTTATTTTGATAAGAGATTCCCTAATTGGATCTAGTAGATCCCCATATTATTCATGTTCCTGACTATCTAATGTATCTCCAATCAGAAATGTGAGAATGATCTATTTTTTTGAGTTAGGATTGATTTATAGACATGATGCATTTTTTATTGCATAAAAGCTTTGAAATAAGCTTACCAACGCAGTGAGAAAGTCAAAGTGGTTAGATTGTAAATATTGAAGAGATAATTTGAGAATTTGAAGATGCAAGAAGCTAAAAGTGTGAGTGATTTATGTGTAAGATTAAAGGATGTAGTTAACAAGATGGATACACTTAGAGTTTGGAACCCTCATTAGCATGGTTTATTTTGATAAGAGATCCCCTAATTGGATCTAGTAGATCCCCATATTAGTCATGTTCCTGACTATCTAATGTATCCCTAATCAGAAGTATAAGTATGATATATCATTTTAAGTTAGGATTAATTTATAGACATGATGCATTTTTGATTGCATATAAACATTAAAAGAAGCTTACCAAGGTAGTGAGCAATTTAAAGTGGTTAGATTGTAAACATTGAAGAGATAATTTGAGAATTTGAAGATGTAAGAAGCTGAAAGTGTGAGTGATTTTTGTGTAAGAGTAAAGGATGTAGTTAACAAGATGTCTACACTTGGAGAAATATTGAATAAAGAGGTTATTTTAAAAAGGTGTTAAGGTCTCTAACACCAAGGTGGAATAATATTTCCATCATTATTGAATAAATCAAAAATTTGAGTACTCTTGAGTTTGATCACTTGGTTGGATCTCTTGTGTCCCGTGAAGAAAGACTAATTGACAAATTAAATGAAAGTGATGAAAAGGTTTTTTCCTCAAAATTAAAGATCATGAAAAATGAAGGTACCAACACTAGAAATAAGAATGGTCATGTACAAGGCAAAGATAATATCAAAATCAATCAAGGACAATGTAAATACATAAATCAAAATTATTCAAGAGGACATAATTATTCAAGAAGATATAGAGGAAAAAGAGGTGGTTCAGTTGTAAGAGGTAATGGTAGAGGTAGATTTGATAAAAGAAATATTCAATGTTATTATTGTCACTTGTATGGTCACTTTGATTGGGAATGTAGATTAAAAAAAAGAAATGAAAATAAAAGTGATAATTATGCTAATGAGGATGGTGATGTTTTCATGTAATTTATTCATTTCATATGACAAAGCTGAAAATAGTCATAATGAGGTTTGGTATCTAGATTCAGGTTGTTCTAATCACATGTCAAGGAATAATGTGTTGTTTTCTACAATGAATACAAATTTCAAAACCGATATCAAACTTGGTGATGATAAGTATTTGGAGGTTGTATCAAAGAGAACTATAAAGGTGAATATTATAGAAGGTAAGAAAACTATTAATGATATTTATTCAACCCCAAATTTGAAACATAATTTGCTGAGTGTTGGATAGTTATGTGAAAAATATTATAAAGTGGTTTTTGATAATAATCAATGCACAATCTATGCTAAGAATCAAGGAAACAAGGTTTTTAAAATTATACCTATGTCTAATAATAGGATGTTTCCATTGAGGTTTGAAGAGCGTAGTAATAGCCTTACAAATATGGCATATGAAGATAAAAGTTGGTTATGGCATCTCAGGTATGGACACTTGAATTTTTAAAGTTTGAAGTTACTAACATCACAAGAATTAGTTTATGGTTTTCCAAAGGTTGAAGAACATAAGAAAGTTTGTGAAGGTTGTGTTAAAGGCAAACATGCAAGAGAAATTTTTTCAAAAGGTAGTGCATGGAGGGCTTATCATCCACTTCAATTGGTTCACTCAGATATTTTTGGTCCTAAGCAAACAAAAAGTCTAGGTAAGTCACCATATTTAATTATATTTATTGATGATTATTTAAGAAAGTGTCGGGTTTATTTTTTGAAACAAAAAAAAGTGAATCATTTGATACATTTAAGAGATACAAATTCCTTGTAGAGAATGAAAGTGGTTATAGAATAAAGTGTTTAAGGACTGACCATGAAGGTGAACTCTCTTCAAATGATTATATGAATTATTGTGATTTGAATGGCATCAAAAGGCAACTCATAACTGACTACACCCCTAAAGAAAATGGTGTGGTTGAAAGGAATAATCGTACAGTGGTTGAAATGGTAAGGAGCATGCTACAAACCAAGGGATTGAACAAATCTTTTTAGGGTGATGTGGTTGCTACAAAATTATATATTCTCAATCGAAGTCCTACTAGTGCACTTTAAAAGATTATTCCATATGAAGTGTGGTATGACAGGAAGCCTAATGTCAAATATTTCAAGGTTTTTAGTTATGTATCTTATGTTCATGTAGTTGATCAGAAAAATAATAAATTAGATCCAAAGGGTGAGTCTTGTATTTTTATTAGGTACATTGAACAAAGTAAAGACTATAGATTTTATAATCCTATCACTAATAGTGTGCTTATGTTAAGAGATGTTATTTTTGATGAAGGGGGAATGTATGGTCATGCTAAAGATAAAGGCAATATTGAGAATTCTAAATCTATTTTTATTGATGGTAATTATGATGATATTACTAATGAGTAGACCACAAGCACTTCAATGCCAATTGTTATGAGTCTATTAATTAGCCCTTCATCTAGTGCATATATTCTAAGCACAATTCAAGCTTCAAGTACAAGTACATTAGATAGCCCCTCATCTAATGAATGTATTCCAAGCATAGCTCTTGCTTCAAGTCATAGTTTTTTCAAGAAAGGTAAAAATATTGAGTGAAATTTATTAGTGTACATGAAGCCAAACACATGAAGAATGTCCAAGAGGTGAGATAGTAAATTATGCTTTAATTACACAAGCTGATTTTGAACCATCATGTTTTGAAGATGCATGTACTACTGATATTTGGGTGCAAGCAATGCAAGAAGAGATAGATTATATTCATAGGAATGATACTTGGAAGCTTACAAAGCTTCCATATGAAAAAAAAATATTGGTACTAAATGGGTCTACAAGACTAAGTACAATAGTGATGGAAGTGTTGAAAGACACAAGGTAAGTTTAGTTGCTAAAGGCTTCACATAGAGGTATGAGATAGATTATGAAGAGACATTTGCACTAGTTGCAAGATAAGAGACTATTATAATGATGATGTCACTAGTACTTTAAAAGAAATGGATCATACATTACATGGATGTGAAAAGTGCATTTTTGAATGGGTACTTAGAAAAATTCTATGTAGAACAACCAAAAGGTTTTGAAGTGGAAGGTAATAATGTTAAGTCTACAAGTTGAATAAGGCTTTGTATGGCCTCAAACAAGCACACAGAGCATGGTATGTAAGGATTGATGGATATTTTCAATAAAATGGATTCAAATGAAGCAAAAGTGAGCCTACTCTTTACTACAAGGAATAAGGTAATGATATCCTTATTATAAGTTTATATGTTGATGATTTTTTGTATATGGATAGAAATTCTAAGATGAAGGATGAATTCAAAATTGTAATTATGAATGAATTTGAAATGAAAGATTTAGGTCTCATGAAATATTTTTTAGGGATAGAGGTTCATCAATTTAAAGATGATATCTTCATTTATCAAACAAAGTATGCAAATGATATGTTGAATAAATTCAATATGGTTGACTGTAAACCAGTCTCTAATCCATTTTCTCATGGAGCTATTCTATGTATAGAAGATGGTGATGAAAGAGTTAAGGAGACAACATATAGAAGTATTGTTGGAAGCTTAATGTTTCTAACTCACACAAGACTATATATTACTTATTCAGTTACTCTTGTATCAAGATATATGTCTAAGCCATCTAAAAATTATATGAATGTAGCCAAGAGAATTTTGAGGTATGTGAAAGGAACTATTGGCTTTGGTATTCATTAATTTGCTACTAAAAAGTTTGAACTTTTTAGTTTTAGTGATTCTGATTGGGGAGGTAGTTTGGATGACTAAAAGTCAACATCTGGGAATTGTTTTTCACTTGGTTCTGGTTTCATTACATGGTTTTCAAAGAAAAAAATGAGTTGCTATTTCATCTACAGGAGCAAAATATATTGCAGTCATTTGAGCAAGTACATAAGCATTGTTACTCCAAAAGGTTCTAGAAGAAATTGGGGAAAAAAATTCATTCTACAGTAATTTTTTGTGATAATGTTAGTGCTATCAAATTAACTAAGAATCTAATACATAAAAATAGATTAAATAATTTTGATTTGAATTATTAATTCACTTGAGATTCGCTTAAGAAAAAAAGATGTAGAATTGAAGTATATAAACACATAGGACTAGGTTGCAAATATCTTCACTAAAGCTATTGTAAAAGTTTGGTTTTTGAAACTCCGAGATCAAACTGTTAGTTCAATCAACATCAAGGGGGATAATTTTGGTTAATTTCTATTGAATCGTAGTTCTATATCAACTTTTTATCATGCAACTGATTTAATAGTTAGTTAATATTCCGTTAATCTATTTTTAGAATAATAAAGCCTTAGAAAGATTGGAGTTAACTTTAGTTTATATTTTATGCAAGTTGTTATTTAGATAAATTTAGAATGTTTTTATTTATTAATTAGAAAGAATGTTCACATGCAATTCTATTAATACATTGTAATTGATCTTTATTATTATGGAGAATGATTCGAATAATTTGAAGAAGTATTCTTATTTTGACTATTCTATATTTTTTCACAAAATCATTAGAATACTCTATTTTGAAAAGAATATTTTAATATATACTCTATTTTAGTTTTTAATTTAAATACATACATACATACATACATACATACATTTTAATTATAGTAGCAAAGCTCTGTTGAAAATAATATACAAATTTGTGATATGTCTGGATGAGTGATTGAATAGCGAAGCTCTGTAAAAGAATTGTCAATATTTTCAAACTAATTTATGTATTTGTTATTGTCTCCATTTACTTTTATCTATGTTTTATAATTAAAGTTATAGTCTCTTTTTGTAACATATGTGAGATAAGGATTTACTCTATTTTGTCTTTGTTTGTTGAACCAAACACTTAGTGTTGAATATTTTATGGTTTTAGACTATTTTTGTCTTATTTTATTCCAATAAATTTAGTATCAAGGCCATGCACTTCCATCCTATGTTTATTTAATCCATCATTGAAAGATGAAGCTTTTCATTCTAGTTCATGAGCATACCAATGAGGATAGTTCATCAAAATTGTAGTTGTTGTCTAAGACAAAGCTGAAGAAGGAGAGTTGTTTAAGAACCAACCAAGGAAAGGTTAAGAAGAGACTTTCTAGCCATTAAAAAATTTAAGAAAGTGACGTTTGAAGTTGACGACAGTTCATGGAGCTATGGTCAAAAACTGAAATATCTATTTCATTCATCAAAGTATAAAAGAAAGAGATAATGCATAGAGGCAGAGGTCAACGGGAAGCAATTTTAGAAGACCCATTCAATAGAGCAAGGTAGGAAACCTGACTCTTTTTTTCCTAAGAAAATTTATGGTCATTGTGAGTGAAAGTATTACCAACCCCCATATCCCTTTGTTTAATGGAAAATATTATGATTTTTGGAGCATAAAAATGAAAACATTGTTCTACTCCCATAATGTTAAGGACTTAGTGGATAATGGATTCCCTAAACCAAAAAATTAGTATGAATTCCAAGCTCTTTCTCAAGCTAACAAGGATTTGTTGAAAGAAAATAAGGATGCAAAGGCATTGTTCTTCATCTAGAAAGAAATGGAGGAGTTGAATTTTCCAAGGATTGCAATTGCCACAAGGTCAAAGCAAGCATAAGAAAGCCTGCAAATAGCATACTAAGGTACAAGCAAATTTAAAAATGTAAAACTACAAATACTTAAAAGGGACATTGAAAATATTAAAATGAAAGAATCAGAGAATATAAAATCACTTTTTACATATATAATGGGGATTATAAATCAAATAAGGAATCATCAAAGAATGAAATACCAAAAGATTGCAGAAAATATTTTGAGAAGTATGCCAATAAAATTTGATTCACTAATAGTAGCAATTGAGTCTAAATATTTAACCTAGCTATTAGTAGATGAATTAATGGGATCACTTTTAGCACATGAGAAAATGTTGAATGGTTTAGGGCATCTTCATTAGAAAATGCATTCAAAATTCAGCTTTCAATTAGTAGAACAAGAGGGCGATCAAATTATAGTAGAGGTAGAGATAATTTTTCACCAAGAGGAAGTGGATAATTTATTTAATTTAAAAGTATAATACTAGCATCAAGCCTATATACATCGTTTACATCAATAAGAGGAAGAGGTAGCTATTATTTTCATAGTCATCATCAAGGAGAAAGGTATGATAAGTCCAACATTCAATGCCATTATTATAAAAGATTTGGGAATTTTGTATTTGAATGTAGAAATTAGCATCAATATGAATAAACAAATGACAAATTTTACAACTAAAAACCAACCCAACACTAGTGAATAGAACACAATGCTGATAATATGTAATATTGTGAAAGAGAGTTTAAAGGAAGTATGGTTATTAGATAGAAGGTATAACAATCACATGGGTGAAATTAATGAGTTATTTGTAACAATGGATGATTTAGTAAAATCAAAAGTGATGTTGGGGAATGATCACTAAGTATTATTCATGGAGAAAGGATCAATTAACATAAGAACAAAATGAGGTGAAAATAAATAGGTCCTTGATGTATACTATGTTCCTAGATTGCATCACAATCTCATAAGTATTGGCCAATTAGTGCAAAAAGTGTATAAAATATACTTTGAGAATGGTGAATGTGTAATTTTGGGCAAGAAGCATAGTAATAGACTAAATGAAAAAGTTGGGATGACAAGGAATATAATGTTTCCTCTTAAGATCCAAAGTGAACTATGTTTAGAAGCTCAAGGATTGCAAACAATTGCTAAAGTAGACTTCAAGATTTCATACAAGAATCAATCTTGGTTATGGCACTTGAGATTTAAGCATATGAACTTTATAGGATTTCAACTATTACATAGGAAGAGAATGGTAATTGGTTTTCCATCAATAGACTTGCCTAAAACATCATGTGAGAGTTGTATACTAGGAAAGTAACATAGACAAATGTTTTTGGTTAAAAAATACTATAGGGCAAAACATCCATTTCAGATATTTGTGGACTGATGTAAACATCATCCATAAGTGGAATTCTATATTTCTTAACATTAATTGATGATTTCAATAGAAAAACTTTGTCTTTTTCTTGAACTATGAATCATAGGTGTTTTCTATTTTTAAGGATTTCAAGGCCAAAGTAGAAAAAGAAAGTGGATATTATATCAAAGTGTTCAAAACTGATTAAGGGGGTGAATATATATCAAATGATTTATTAAATGTTTACAATTCAAATGGAATATGAAATTAATTTACAACAAAATATATACCTCAAAAAAATGGTATAGCTGAAAGGAAGAATATGACAATTATTGAAATGGCCCTAAGCATGATAAAAGCTAAGCATCTAGCAAATGAATATTGGGATGAAGTATTTACATACACTATATGCATTCTAAATAGATTGCCAACAAAAAAAAATTATAAATAAGAAACCATAAGAAGCTCAGAGAAAAAAGAAGCATAATGTCTCACACTTGAGGGTCTTTGGATGTGTAGCATACTCATTGATACCCCAAGTTTAGATGATAGAGGTGAGAAGTGCATCTTTGTGGGGTGTAGTGAAGGATCCTTATATAAACTATACAATCATGTGGCAAAGAAGGTAGTAATTAGCTGTGATGTAAAATTTATTGAAGAAGAAGCTTGGGCTGATAGCATAGATAAACCAACTACAATTGCATCTAGTGTTCCACTTGAGAATGAGGACAATGAAATTTAAAGTGTGAATCCTAATACACATGAAAATGTTCCTACAATGCTTTATAAGCACCTACCACTCCAAATCCATCTACTCTAGCAAGTAATAACAACAGTGAGTCTTCTAATCCAACACTTGCATCATTGAGATCACAGTCAATAAACACTTCAAAGAAGACCCATAGTCTAAACAAGATTTATGATGAGTCACAAGAGGCTAAAAATGTGGATTTATGTTTTTATTTTGTATTTTTAACATAACTTGATCTAATTTACTTTGAGGATGCAATTAAAGATGACAATTGGATTACAGCTACCAAAAAGAAATGTAGTTAATAGAAAGGAATCAAAATTGAGATCTTGTATATCTTCCTAAATCAAATGATGTAATTATAATAAATGGGTTTACAAAACAAAGTTTAAAGTAGATGGGAATGTTGAGAAACATAAATCATGACTATTAGCTAAAGGAATCACACAAAAACCAGGTATAGATTGTAATAAAACATTTACAACTGTAGTAAGATTATACATTGTTAGAATGGTGTTATCTATTGTAGCTCAAAATAATTGGAAGGTATATCAAATAGATATTAAATCAACATTATTGAATGGCATTTTAGAAGAATAAATCTATATAAAATAACCACTTAGTTATGAATTTTTGGGAGAACACAAGGTCTATAAGCTGAAAAAGGCTTTATATGGTTTGAAGTAAGCTCATAGAGCTTGGTATAGTATAATAGATTCTTATTTTTTGAATAACCCCATATATATATATATATATATATATATATATATATATATATATATATATATATATATATATATATATGTATGTATGTATGTATGTATGTATGTATGTATGTATGTATGTATGTATGTATGTATGTATGCATGCATACATACATACATATACATATATATACATATATATCTATGTATATATGTATATATATATATACATATATATACATATATATGTATGTATATATGTATGTATATATATATATATATATACATATATATGTATATATATGTATATATATACATACATATACATATATATACATATATATCTATGTATATATGTATATATATATACATATATATACATATATATGTATGTATATATATATACATATATATGTATATATATGTATATATATACATACATATACATACATATATATATATATATGTATGTATATGTATGTATATATATACATATATATGTATGTATATATATCTATATATATATATACATACATATATACATACATATATATGTATATATATGTATATATATATATATACATACATATATATGTATATGTATGTATGTATGTATGTATGTATGCATGCATGCATGCATACATACCTACATACATACATATATATACATATATATGTATATATACATACATATACATATATACATATATATATATATATGTATATGTATATATATATATATATACATATATATATATATATACACACATATATATATGTATATATACATGTATATATACATACACACACACACACACACACACACACACACACACACACACACACACACACACATATATATATATATGTATATTTGTGTGTGTGTGTACACACACACATGCACACACATATATCCAGTGGGCTTCATCATGTATTCACCTATTGGCTAGTACCTTAGAGCTATACCCCATTGGCCATCTATATATATTCTAGTTGGGGGCCCCTATATGTGTGTGTGTGTGTGTGTGTGTGTGTGTGTGTGTGTGTAGGCTTTCGATTCACCCCTATATATATAGCTTTCTGCCCCCCATGGATTTAGTAAGTGTGGCAATGAACCCACCTTATATGTCAAAGTCAATGATCAAAGACAAATTCTGATAGTTTGCTTGTATGTGGAAGATTTGATATTCATGGGTAATTTTCCAATTGACACATTTAAGGCAGCCATAAAAGATGAATTTGATATGAATAATTTGGGGCTTATGAGATATTTTCTTGGCATATAGTAATCAAACTAAGTAAGGCATTTTTATATGTCAATCATAGTATGCCAATGACTTGTTGAAGAATTTTAAGATGACAAATGTGGAATTAGCTTCAACACCTATTGAATTGGCTTTAAATATTGGAAAGGAGGATAAAAGTTCAAGTGTGGATGCAAATTTATTCAAAATATTAATGGGCAGCATCATGTATCTAACTGCGACAAGATCAAAAACTATGTATGGGGTTAACCTTATCTCAAGATTCATGGATAAACCAAAAGGGTCACATTGAAAATCTAGAAAAAGAATATTTAGATACATAGTTAGAACAAAGATTTCTGGGATCATGTATACACCTTCAAATGAATTCGCATTGATTGGTTATATAGATAGTGATTAGAGAGGCAGCATGGATGATAGGAAAAGCACTTCAGGGTATATTTTTCATCTTGGATCAGGTGCTTTCTCTTGGGCATTAAAGAAGCAACCAACCATGACACTTTCATTAAATGAAGAAAAGTATGTTATAGTCACATCAACAACTTGCTAGGTAGTAAGGATGAGAAGAGTACTTTCAAACTTAGAGCATAAGTAAGAACAAGCAACAAAAATATACTAAGACAATAACTCATAGATAGCATTGTCTAAAAATAATGTCTTTCATAAATATAACAAGCATATTAACACTAGATATCATTTTATTCATGAATTAGTGAACAATGGTGATATATATCTTGAGTTTTATAGATCTAAAAAATAACTTGAAGACATCTTTACACATTTGCTTTAAAAGAACATGTTTGAGTATCTCTAATAAATCATACACATAGATGATATACATGGTAGTGAAGATTAAAGGGGAGTGTTGGTAGGCATGGACTTACTCTTCAACAGATGGTTAATCTCCCTTGCCATGTCAAATAATTTGAATCTTGATATCTGCACATTGTATCTACTCCACGAACTACATTTATTGTTTTCTCTCTTGTCATCTCTAAAATGATGTAGGCACAATCATTGGAATATCTATTTTGAAAAGAGTATTTTAATATACACTTTCTTTTAGTTTTTTCAAAAATATATATATAGATGAATGAGAGTAGAAAAGCTCTGTTGAAATGAATATACAAGTTTGTGATATGTCTGGATGAGTCATTGAGTAGTGAAGCTCTACAAAATAATTGTCAATATAAAGACTAATTTATGTATTTGTTATTGTCTCCATTTCCTCTTATATGTATTTTAGACTTCAATTTATAGTTGCTTGTTGTAACATTCATGAGATAAGGATTTATCTATTTTGTCTTTGTTTGTTGAACCAAACACTTAGTGTTGAATATTTTATGGTTCTTTATTGTTTTTGTGTTGTTTTATTCCTATAATTTGGACATGAAATGCCTTAAATAAAAAATCATCAATATAATTTCAAACATTAATTAGGGTTTTGCCAAGGTATTTAAAAGACCTATGAATCCTCAACATAATCATGAGCTTTCGATGGTTATTGTTAGTCCGATGGTGTGGGAGAGAGCAAAAAAGAAAAACAAAAAAAAATAAAAATAAAAATAGGCGGACTCAGATTGCTACAGCAATCATAAAAAAGGATTTTTTAATCTTCTTGATTCTCTATTAAAATTTGTGATCATGAACAACATAAATAGAATTGAAAACAGACAAAGAACTAAAAATAGACTAATGTTTAACTGAATTTGTGCATGCAAACTGAGAACACTGAAGCAATTAAACATGCAGACTGTGTGCATGATGGAGGCAAATAGGGAGTTGGAGAAATTAGCTCCAGTTTCTAACACTCTCCCTTAATTTCTACCACTAACTACTTCAACATTTACAATGCCTAAATTTTGTCTTAGATAATCAAAACTCTGTTTTGCTAATGCCTTTGTGAATATATCTGCCAATTGGTCTTTAGATCTGCAGAACTCCAAATAGATTTCTCCATTATTTACTAACTCTTTGATAAAATGAAATCTTGTATCAATGTGCTTGCTCCTCTTGTGAAAAACATGATTTTTTGACAATGCAATTGCTGATTTGTTGTCACAAAAGATTGGTGTTGACTCCTTCTGTGCTTGTAATAAATTTGTAAATACTCTCCTCATCCAAGTTGCTTGACATGCTGTTGATGTGGCTGCTACATACTCTGTTTCAGCTGATGAAAGTGTCACTATATTTTGCTTTTTGGATGCCCATGTGACCACACCTATTCCAAAAAGAAAGGCATGTCCAAAAGTACTCTTCTTATCATCAATGCTACCTGCAAAATCACTATCAGTATAACCAATCAAACAAAAATCATTAGTTGTGGAATATAAAAGTCCATATTTTGTTGTTCCTACCACATATCTCAATATCCTCTTTCCAACTTGCCAATGTGGGTCTTTTGGTGACTCCATGAATCTAGAGATTAAACTGACCCCATACATGATATCTAGTCTTGTAGCTATAAGATACATCAAACTACCAATTAGTCTTTTAAATGTTGTATAATCAACATTAGACCCTTTGTCTTCTTTACTAATTTTGGTCCATGTAGCAACTGGTGTAGGTGCTGATTTAAAATTCAACATCTTAAACCTCCTTAACACATCCTTTGCATCTTTAGTTTGACAAATAAAAAATCCTTTCTTAGATTGGACAACTTCAATGCCCAAAAAATACTTCATTAATCCAAAATCTGTCATCTCAAATTCTTTCTTCATTGCTAATTTAAATGTGTCTATAGACAAATTTCTAGTGAAAATCAAATCATCAACATACAAACACACAATCAAAATCTGACCTTTTTTGTTGATTTTTGCGTATAATGTAGGCTCACTATTGCTTCTGTTGAATCCATTATTTGTCATGTATGAATCAATCTTGCTATACCATGCTTTTGGTGCTTGCTTGAGACCATAGAGGGCCTTCTTTAATCTTTAGACTTTTTTTTCATGTCCATGCACTTCATAACCTGGTGGTTGTTTCACATACAATTCTTCATCTAGAAAACCATTCAAGAAAGCTAATTTGACATCCATTTGATATACTTTCCAATTATTTTGTGCAGCTATTTTTAAAACCATTCTAATAGTATCAAGTCTAGCAACTGGAGCAAATGTTTCATTATAATCAATTCCATGTTCTTGTGCAAAACCTTTTGCTACTAACCTTGCCTTGTGTTTTTGAACCTTTCCTTCTACATCAAATTTGGTCTTATAAATCCATTTGACTCCTATGCAATCTTTACCTTCAGGTAGATTAATTAGATCTCATGTTTGGTTTCTCTCAATGGCATTTATCTCTTTATCCATTGTTTTTATCCAATGTTCCTCATTAACTGCTTCTTCATAATACATAGGATCATGAGAGAAAAAAACAAAATTTGAACATAAATCTAACTTCTCTTCTTCTTGTTTATAAATATCATTCAAGTTTCTCATTTTATTACCTTTAAATTTTGATCTTAAAGTGGCAAGAGTTGGATCTGATTCATCACTTACTTGTGAATTGGGAGTAGGATGACATGCATGACCAGATGATTCACCTTGTGCTAAGCTCCTAGATGATCTTATTGGAGTGCTTGTTCTTACTTGTGGAGAGGATTGATCACCTTGAAAATTTTGTTCTTTACATTCTTCTTCATTTTGGGGAATTGGTGCTCCAATTGTGATGGTTTTATCAAAGCTTCCATCCCATGCTTCTTCTTCCTTAAATTCCACCTCTCTGCTAATAATCACTTTCTTCGAAATGGGGCTATACAACTTATAAGCCTTTGATTCTTCACTATAGCCAATAAAAATGCATTTCTCACCTCTATCATCAAGTTTTCTTCTCAATTTAGATGGTATAAGAGAATATGCAATACAACCAAAAATTCTGAAATGATGCACATTATGCTTCTTACCAATCCAAGCTTCTTGTGGAATTTGATCCTTGACACTCTTTTTTGGGCTTCTATTAAGAATATATACTGCACATGCTACTGCTTCTACCCAATATTTATTTGACAAATGTTTGGCCTTCAACATGCTTCTAGCCATCTCCATGATTGTTCTATTCTTCCTTTCTGCTACACCATTTTGCTGTGGTGTGTACCTTGTAGTCAGTTGCCTTTTAATGCCATGATATCTACAAATTTTTTGAAATTCATTAGACATACATTCACCTCCTCTATCTGATCTAAGTACCTTGATGTAAAGACCACTCTACTTTTCAACCATAGCATTGAATTCTTTAAATTTTCCAAAGGCTTCAGACTTTTCTTTGAGAAAATATATCCAAGTCTTTCTGCTAAAATCATCAATGAAGGTTAGAAAATAAGAACTACCTCCAAATGATGAAGTTTGCATTGGTCCACATAAATCACTATGGACTAGCTCCAATATTACCTTTGCTCTATATGAAGCTCCTACTGGAAAGCTCTCTCTATGCTACTTTTGCCAAAAAAGAGCTGAAGCACAATCATAGCGTCAGAAGTTTGATGAAGTGGGTGAACGACCCAGCCAACAAGAGCATGGGAAGTGAGTGAGCATCAGAACTTGGTGCAACACCACAGATCATGGCTAACGTAGTAGTCTCAGCATGAAGATCAGACCCAGAGCGCTAGAAACAAGATCCATGGAGGAGAAAGGCAACAACAGCAGCAGAATCTTGCAAGTCTTGAGACATGGTAACAAACAACAACATTTCTTAGCTCCAGATTCTCATTTTTAATGGTAAGAATTATGATTTTTGAGAAATTAAAATGAGAACATTATTTTACTCACAAAATGTTTGGGATTTGGTAGAAAATGGCTTTGTAGAACCATAGGATGAGGCTACCCATCAGGGATTAACTCGAGCAAAAAGGAAGAGCTTAAAGAAAACAAGAAAAAGATGCAAAAGCTCTATTTCTAATCTAACAGGCAATGGATGAATCCATTTTTTCTAGAGTTGCAGCAGCAACGAGATCCAAGTCGGCATGGAAAATCTTAGAGACCACCTATAATGGTAATACAAAGGTGAAAGTAGCTAAATTGCAATCTCTTAGGAGAAATTTTGAAAATTTGCAAATGAATGATTCAGAGTCTATAGATCAGTTTATGGGTCAAGTATTGAATATTGTGAACCAAATTAAATCTAATGGAGAAACAATAACAAATTAGAAGATCATAGAAAAAATTCTTAGGAGTTTACCCAACAAATTTGATGCAATAGTTGTAGCTATTGAGGAAACCAAGGATTTGGAATAGTTATCAGTAGATGAATTGATGGGATCTTTGTTAACACATGAATCCAAAATAAATAGGAATAACAATACTTCTTTTGAGAATGCTTTCAAGTCTCAGGTATCATTTGGCAGAGGAAGAGGAAGAGGAAGGTCAAACTTCAGAGGAAGAGGAAGAGGCAAAAATGGAAGGAACAATCTAGATCAAGGTGAAAACAATAATCAAAACTACAACAATAGAGGACGTGGCAAAAATCACTTCCAGCAAAATTCATAGAGGTTTGATAAATCTAATATTCAATTTTATTACTGCAAAAAATATGGACATTATGCAAATGAATGCAGAAAGAAACAAGGAGATGTGGACAAGCAGAATGCTAACTACACAAATGAATCTAATTCTAAGTCTAGAAGCTTATTCCTCACTTTTCATGTTGCTCAAGAAAATGCTAGAGATATTTGGTTTATAGATAGTGGATGCAGTAACCATATGACAGGGAATAAAGAATTGTTTGCTAGTCTTGATGATTCCCTAAAATCTGAAGTGAAATTAGGAAATGATAATAAAATGAATGTAATGGATAAAGGAGTAATAAATGTTTTGGCAAAAAATGGTGAAAGAAGATTTATTCCTGATGTTTATTTTGTACTTGGACTAAAGCATAATCTTATGAGTGTTGGACAGTTAGTACAGAAAGGTTACAGAGTATCTTTTATGGATAATATTTGCACAGTACTAAACAAATTTTTAAATGACAGGTTGATAGAAAAAGTGGAGATGACCAAGAATTGGATGTTCCCTCTTTGAATTCAGTGCATCCAAGGAGAAGAGGAAGCCCGCTTCAAAACCATGCATCTAGACCAATCATGGCTATGGCATTTAAGGTATGGACATTTACATTTTGGAGGTTTGAATTTGTTACAAAATAAAAATTTGGTGAAGGGATTACCACCAATAGAACAGCCAGGAAGTTCATGTGAGAGTTGCATTCTGGCAAAACAACATAGAGAGAGCTTTCCAGTAGGAGCTTCATATAGAGCAAGGGTAATATTGGAGCTAGTCCATAGTGATTTATGTGGACCAATGCAAACTTCATCATTTGGAGGTAGTTCTTATTTTCTAACCTTCATTGATGATTTTAGTAGAAAGACTTGGATATATTTTCTCAAATAAAAGTCTGAAGCCTTTGAAAAATTTAAAGAATTCAAGGCTATGGTTGAAAATCAAAGTGGTCTTTACATCAAGGTACTTAGATCAAATAGAGGAGGTGAATATATGTCTAATGAATTTCAAGATTTTTGCAGATATCATGGCATTAAAAGGCAACTGACTACAAGGTACACACCACAACAGAATGGTGTAGCAGAAAGGAAGAATGGAACAATCATGGAGATGGCTAGAAGCATGTTGAAGGCCAAACATTTGTCAAATGAATATTGGGCAGAAGCAGTAGCATGTGCAGTATATATTCTTAATAGAAGCCCAAAAAAGAGTGTCAAGGATCGAATTCCACAAGAAGCTTGGATTGGTAAGAAGCATAATGTGCATCATTTCAAAATTTTTGGTTGTATTGCATATTCTCTTATACCATCTAAATTGAGAAAAAAACTTGATGATAGAGGTGAGAAATGCATTTTTATTGGCTATAGTGAAGAATCAAAGGCTTATAAGTTGTATAACCCCATTTCAAAGAAAGTGATTATTAGCAAAGATGTGGAATTTAAGGAAGAAGAAGCATGGGATGGAAGCATTGATAAAACCATCACAATTGGAGCACCAATTCCCCAAAATGAAGAAGAATCTGAAGAACAAAATTTTCAAGATGATCAACCCTCTCCACAAGCAAGAACAAGCACTACAATAAGATCATCTAGGAGCTTAGCACAAGGTTGAAGTAGTTAGTGGTAGAAATTAAGGGGGAGTGTTAGAAATTGGAGCTAATTTCTCCATTTTCTAACAGAGGGATCTTGGTCATCCAAAGTGTTGGGTTGAGGTTTAAAAGAAAAAGGGCAAAAAGGCCATATTATGGATACGGGCTTTGCCCATGTTTTATTGTTTTTCTCTTGCTAACCTTTTTGGTCTGTTTCACTCGGTATGACTTGTTTCTGGGGTGTGACTTTTCCACCCATTTTTTTTATATGATTAACAATGTACTATAATTTTATTAAATCAATAAAACACGCTTTTCAATCAAAAAATCCGTGATTGGCTTATAAAACATATCCTGACAAAGTTTGAGGAAAGAGAGGAGAGTGGGATTTCCCTGCATCTGCACTTGAGTGAATTTATTTAATAATACTAAGTGCATAAAACAACCATAGATACAACTTATTAAAATAAATCTATTGAATTAGAAAAAAGGTATAATATTCATAATACAAGTTTAAATTGCACAATCAACCAACCAATATGAATAATATTTAACCATAGACACCAGGAAACTCCACTATACGGACGATAGAATCCTTTCCCCATCCCCATGCCCACGATGTTCTGGTGGTAATATTTACATAAATTATAGTATGTGCCCTTAATCGTTTACTCCAGTACCCTGATTTCAAATGGTTTCCCTGTCCGTCTCCTTATCCCCATGTCTCCAGGTGACTACTTGTTTAACTGATTAGGACCAGTAAACCTCCAGTGAGTGTTGTGTTCCACTGGTTTCAGGTTAATAATGCCACTATGGTGCCGCGATGAATTCCCTCGGGCTGGATCCCCATGATGCGAAGCGAGGACAGATAAGGACTGTACAGTGCTTGATTTATGTTGCACCCTTCACAATGATAGCTTACTATACATGAACAAATGCGAGTTTGTCAGATCAATCGAAATGTTTCTGTACTGTTAAAAAACTTTTTGTTGATGCTAAGGTGACCTGCTGCGTTAGGCTCATAATGAGATTCGTAAACTAGTATCCGTCAAGATATTACCTGCAGTGCATATAGATGCTGGAGGTGAAATAGTAAGTTGTCTTGCAGATTTAAGTCAGGCACCTCCCAATGAGTCTATAAAGGGAGGAATGGATGGGCTCAAAACAAAAGGTTCGGATGTATATTGTTGGCGAAATTGGCAGGAAACACCCAACTTATATTCTCTTTTGTCCAACACCCAACTTATATTCTCGTTTGAGACAAGGGGCTGCTTCATCACTGATGTCCGTCCTTATGCTTGATCACTAGGTGGGATTATTGCAGGTAAGATGCAAATTAATATGTCATGCGTTTTCAATCTTGAACTAGGACAACAGGAATTGTAGAGGCTTGTGATTGAAATAAACCGTTATTTCTTTTTTATAGTGTTTTATTCCTTCGTAGAGTACTATTGTCATGAGTCGTAGGCTATAAGATGGATGTGTTATTTGAGTATGGAAGTTGCTAGCGATGGCATGACGCAAACCCTATTACAAAGCAGACTGGCGCGTAGGTCCATTCAATGACTGTTGCTACTTCTCTATATAGGATGCTAACATGGTTCCAAACAATGTGGAAGAATGCCAATGCAAATCTCCAACAGAAGTTTCAAGTTCAAGAAGCTACAGAATTTGATTAAGGTCTTCGGCAGACGCTAGTCATTATAGGCGTAGATGTTTGCAAGATCAACATTGAGCCCATTATCGTTAATAAGCCCAAATCATATGCTGTCATCCATAGCAAAGGAGATGAGAGCAAAATTGTAGGAGGCGTGGTCAACAGAGTTTTGGCACATCTAATGTGGAAGTTGAAATTTGGCATTTGGTAAAGACAATTGGCCGGCAATGGAGGGATACAAAGATAATCAAGTCCCATGATCAAGTCCCATTATAGCAAGCAATAAGCTCTAGCAGATGATCAAGTCCCATTATACATGATTTGGGAGATGCAAGCAATAAGCTCTAGCAATGTATGCCATAGCTCACAAATCATAAGTCCCAAAAGGAAACTAAAGTTAGAGTTTCATTAACTCCCACAAGAGACTTAACACGCGGGAGATACAAATAACAAGATTGATCCGTCATTTGGTGGACACAATTTATCAACCTGAATCCTATTAAACTCCTACCAATTTATCGATTAGCTTGCTGTTTGCCCTATAATTTTTGCGTATAAACTCAAATCGATATGTTGCTTATTTTGAAACTACATAATATTTTTAGAAAAATCTAAATATGTAATCAAAATATACCCAAGATGACTTCTTGATATTGTTTTAACCTTTCCACCACAGCGTATCTATTTAAAATAGTCAAGAAATGTAAACAATACATTAATTGCAATCTGCTGCCTCACTTTGGGTTTTCAGTGTAAGTTGTCTTATAATTTTCAGAGACATAATTTTTGCATATAAATTCAGATTGACATGTTGCTCATTTTGAAATTACATAATGTTTTTAGAAGAATCTAAATATGTAATCAAAATATACGGAAAAAGACTTTTTGATATTGTTTTAGTCTTTCCACCACAACCTATCTATTCTAAGGTTATACGATGGTACAACATCTTCTTCAACACTATCAGCTGTTTGAGGGAAAATTCTTTTTTTCAAAAGTGTAAGTGTTTTTATAAAAATCACTATCAATCGGAAAAAAAATTTCCCTCAAACCGCTGTTTTTATAAAAATCACTATCAATCGGAAAAAAATTGGAAAAACTTAAAACTGCTGAAAAAATGTAGAAAACAAATAAAAATTGTTTATTTTTATTTTTTAAATTTAAAAATATTTCTATTGTATGGAGATACATATTAGGCATTTCAATTGCATAGAGAATAGATATAAATTATAAGAGGAAGTTAAAAAATATTGTACACCATCAAAATTAGCGAACTGTATTCTTTCATTACTTTCCATATTATTCAAATTTTATTACATTTCCATTTCAAAAGACATGCTATTACTATTTACAAATGAAAAAAAAAGGGGAGTAAGCCAATGACGATGAGGTAGACTAGGGATCATCAGGTTTAGATATTGAATCACCAGGGTTAGAGTCTCCCCTGATTTGAGAGATGACCTTAGTGTCATGCCTAGCCTTCTCCAACATCGAAGTCAATTTCATCATAAATAGGGTCATCATTATTTTTGAGCCATTTATATTTTGAATCAATCTCATACATTGTATATGATATAATTCAGTAAATCAGTCCGCAAAGTATTGTATGATGGATTTGTGAAGCCAAGACCTATGATTGCAATTGCATCCACCATACTTTCCCAGTATAGAGATCTAACTACATTAAGCGATAAGATAGAATAGTATCAAAAGTTGGAGATTATTTTCTTTCTATGCTCGCGAACAATACTTTTCAACCTATACTCTCTAATGTAGTTTGTGTTTTAGGTATAGTGTAAGGACTAAAGAAGACATGAATGTTTTCCCCCTTGTGTTTGGCCCACAAGGTACTAAGCCAAGGGTAGATTGAGACCTTGTCTCTTTTCTTTTTACTTATTCTATGACGACATCATATACTTCTCTTCTCTATTACCATTGTAGAATCCCTCTTCGCATAATTATTTATACATTTAATTTTAAAATTTAAAAGTCAATTTCAAAATTGAGATTTAAAAAATAATTTATTTACTATAAATTACTGCAATGTAAAATTTTAAAATATCTTTTATATATATACTTTTTCATAATTAAATAATTAGATATTATTTCATTAAAAAAATTAAATTAAATCTATAAATTAATTAAATGTAAAATTTTAAAGTATCTTTTATATATATACTTTTTTCATAATAAATCATCAGATATTATTTCATTAAAAACATTAAATTAAATCAGTAAATATTATTTTGACAGGTACATCAATATACATGGTATGTGTTGGCATTGATTTAGAATATGCAGAGATGATAACACCAAAATGTCATATTTGCATTAATTAAAATTGCAACCATTGAATTCTAGTTGGTCAGAGGTATCAAATAGGCAGATTCATTATGGCTAGCCACATACCATAGTCAATCACTATTCACCTAGTGTCTATGTTGCCCAGCCATCCTGTTTGTTATCTAGGTGTCGTCTTGCCATCTTGTTGTGTATATCTAAATGGTTTTGTTTTTTATATTGGTAAGTCATTATTTATATATATATAGGGGGGATTTTTGAAGATTTATAGGGGTAGCATCACTTGACGAGTCAGTTTCCAATGGTAAGGGAGACTCAAACATGGGTTCTAGTGGGTAAAGCCCACCTTCTTTATTGTTAAGTCACCACCACAAGGCTATATAAATCATTTTTTTATTACTTTCTTATATAAATTGCTATTTTTATTTTCAAACTTGATAAATAAATGAAAAAACACAAGAGAGGATGGTTAGTATGGTTAGTATGGTGTTAGTTTTAAAATGAAAAAAATACACTAACTAGCATAACATCTCTAGGCCTAGACACTAGGGAGAACTTAGTTAACAAACATGAATAAAACACACAACTAAAATGCAAAATAAACCCTCTTTTACCTTCCTTAGATGCTCCAAAATACTTGTTGTAGTGGCTTGCTCGATTTGTGCTCATGAAGTCCTTGGCAATGGAAGCTTGGCTACCTCCATCTCTCCTTGGCACCTTTGGCTTGTGGCTTGGCTTGACTTAGAATAAATTTAGCATGGTAACACTAATTTTATGAAGCTTTGTAATCAATTTTGCATTATAATTTTGCATAATCATGTCTTAAAATTCATGTGGTAAGGCCTCCTATTTTTAGATTGTTCAAAATCAACCTAAACTATCCATCTTAGGATTGAGATGTGTGGCTAAGGATTAATCCAATTATGCAATTAAAATTGATAAATATGCTCATCAATATTTAGGATAAAGGAGCAATTAAGAGGCATGGAGGGATTTGATGAGACATGGAGGGGATGAATCTTAATATTTGTGGCATTTATGGCCTAGGAATGTCTTCCCAGAAAATAAGGTCACCTGATGATGTAGATATTCAATATTCATTTCTAAAAATAAGTTTTCAACAAGTTTCCATGGAATTATTAATTAGGCTTTGATTTGGGTTAATTAGATCTTAAGCATGTTCAAGCACTTTGTTCACAAATTACTCAAATTGATCAGAATGCCTTGTTATTGGTCCAAAATTTGAATGGATTGAAATTAGATGTCAATGTCAGATGCATTGGAATCATACTCCCATTTAGGATGTTACGAATAAAAAATAACAAAGGAACATGTTTTGTGTAAGAGATTTGATAGGAAAGAGCAATCTAGAGCACCTAAGTGCAAAATTGGCATTTTGACTCGAAATGATCTGATCAAAGTTAGCTGGCCTATAAATTGCATTACCCCATTTAATGATACTTTAACCAAAATTGGCACTTGAATATATCAGCTTCAAATCTTTTAGTGTGTTTAAGTGTTTTTAGGCCAAATTGTGCATTTTAGATAGAAATTGGTCAAAACCCTGGTTGGAGGTTATTGGTGCCTAGATTTAGGTGTCTACACATTATATTCAATACATGCATAAATTAATCAAAATTAAACAAATATTTGTAACACTGATTCCTCTTAAATAGTAAGTCTTGACTTTGTTTTTATTTTAATTTCAATTTCTAAAGAAAATGTTAAACAACACTAGAATTTGATAAATGGCAAAGAAAAGAAGTGGCAGAGTTGAATTAAATGGGGCATGAGTCATATAGTTTTTCAATAATAAGGCTATTTGAAAAACGTAAACATCTCAGACACACAACTCAGTTATAATGATCTATATTCATCTCTAAAGTCAGTACACTTTTTTGGCAAACCACTTAATTTACAACCAAAACATAATAGTAAACCTAAAAAAGCTAAGAAAAACTAAAAAATGAGAGCACTTATCAAGTGAATCATAATTATCAACTATATGACAATATCTATTTTGGAACTTGTGTTTAACTTTTGGATCTACGTGTGAGTGTGATGGATGACCTCCTGGACTATAAGATGAAGAACTCCATGATGGCAATGGAGGACCCCAAGTTTGATTCCTTAGATGCAATATTTTTGAGATCTTGCCTCCCATAGCCTAGATTTATGGTGTCAAATGTAATGGCAAGTTTGGCACTCAATATTTCTCAAAAATTTCTTATGAAATAAAGATAAACAAGTGTCTCATCAAACATAAATAGAACCCCCAAAAATATGGATCTAAAAAATAAAACAATTGAAAAGAAATTAAAACTCTTTCTCAGTTTATGACATGCATCTTACACAAATTAAAGATAAGTATTTTCAAATTTGTAGACTTCTTTTTTTTCTTTCTATTTATTTTGGGGGCTGGGGGCTTTTGGCATGTAAGTGAAGAATGTGACATAGCCATACCCAGTAACAAACCCTCAATAAAAGTAGTTAAAATTTTCAAGGCAAAGGCATAAAAGTCTGCCTCAAAACCATCAAAATACTGATGCCCTAGGATGACTTAACTACAAAAGTGTTGGGATCTAGGAAGCACAATTGATTACCATGTACAAGCAACTAAATGTGGAATTTAACCAGAAGTAACAAGTACTTAGAATTCAGAAATAACATAGAATATGAGAGACAATACCCAATTGTATTAATACTCTTCCAAAAGGAAATACAACAAAGAAGATGCCACAGTATTTTTCCTTACACACCTCTAGGGCTCCCACACCTCTAGGGCATAAATAGTAAACCTCTTCAAGAGCTCACTCTCTTAATTACGGTCCCAACAATCAACTCAAACACAGAGTTGTTGTTCACCTCCAACCAGTCAATATCACTATTGCCAGTACTACTAGTCAGTATCACTACTGCCAGTACACAAGTACTCCACGTACTCCATGATCGAGTACATAATGTACTCCAAGTAGATTTCCCATGAGCTTGCTACACCGGTTGTGTTGCTAATCTCCCTGATCTTGTTGACACATGTAAATCAACTTGGTTTTGCAACACCTGTAAACCTAGATCTCGCACACACAAATACCTACAACTCAAATGATCTTACTATTGGAAGGATCTACCTTGCCTTCCTCTATAGCTCTTTGAAGTGTTGCTGTCACCTTTGATCTTTCTACCCCACAGATCTCATTTGACCTCGCACACACACATGAAGAACCCTTTTGATTTTCCAAACCAGCACCCCTATGGATCTCTACCAGAACTTGCACAACCTGCAACTCTACCTGATCATACACACTTGGCACTGTGGCAGTAGGAGGAACACACCTTGCTCTCTTCACTCTGAAGGAGCTAATTTTTCTCTCTTACTCTCTAGCACACTTTACAATATAGCCCATGAGTCTCTTAAATAGATCTCATGCAAATAATAATTAGACATCCAATTACAATAATTAGATCTGCAGCTCAAGACTAAAATTAGCCTTTCAACATGCAAACAACTGGTTCTTTAACTAATTGTTTGTGAACTAGCAGTTCTGGAACTACACAGGTGATCGACGTCGGTCCCTATCTGCCTGGAGATGACTGACATCGACCGATCCCTGACTGATGTCGGTAGCTTACTGTCTACACCTGACCAACATCGGTTGGCCTGACCGACGTCAGTTGGCCTGAATGACACCGGTGACTATGACACTCAGCAACCTCCTCCCATGTCTGCATCAGTGAACCTTTTAGCTCCACAACCTAACAATCTCCCACTTGGAGATAAACATCTACACTATACCTATACCTGTACACCATCTAATTTATTTCCTGGCTTGTATCCCTCTTCAAGCTCAATCTTGAAGACCAACCACCACACAACTTGTGGTGCAACACCTGTCATCCAAGTAACCTACCAAATCTGAAGTACTTGACCCTGCATAGCATGAATCCCTGCTGCTGGTCCCTCTCAGATACCTGAGAACCCACTAAACCACTTTCTAGTGCTTCCTTCTTGGATTGACTACAAACTTTTTGATAGTACCCACTGCTTGGGCAAACTCAGGGAGTACACATGTACTCAACCTCATCACGTGATTGGGACCATGTTCTATGAACTGTCCATCCATAGGTGTGCTACCCTATTCTTCATCTTGCACTACCTTCACACAATCATCCTGTGACAAAATCAACATGTGATCTTCTCTGTCTCTAGGATTACTCATGCTAAAGAATTTCACTGCTCCCAAATCCTTCATGGCAAACTACTGAACTAACTTTACCTTTAGCTCAGCAAAAAACCTATATGTCTGAACCTTCAGCTAGCATACCATCCACATACAGTAATAGGATAATGTTGCAACCATCATCCAACCTGGTAAGACAAACACAATGATTACATTGACATTGACTAAAGCCCTACTTTGTCATCCACCTGTCAAAACCTGTACCACTGTCCTGCAGCGTTCTCAAGACCATATGACCTAGCCTTCCGTCTCATGTATCCATTCTCTGTATTCTTTAACTAAGGTATCCATTCATCTTTCAGTGCTTTCATACCAGCTAGCAACCCTACCAAATCTTTCGTTTGGTTCTGCATCCTAGGAATCAACTTCCTCATTCATGCCATGCTCCCACTATTTCCTGGATCCTTCCTGCTTTACAGTGAGCAATGAGTATAAAGAAGAAGAACAACAAATTTGAGGCTTACTTACCCTTTTAGTCCTCCATATGGGTGTTTGAGACTCCTTGACAGCTTGCTATCTGCCCAAAATTTGTTTCATTGACCAACCTCGGTCACCACACAGTCTGCATCCGACTGACGTCAATTCCATGTGATTATCCTGACTGCCGATGCTGGTTTCCTGGCCGACGTCAGTGTCTACCTATCACCGACGTCAGTTCCCTGATTGACGTTAGTCTTACCCTACCTGACACCACCAGCTCTGGTCTACACATGACTGACATCGACACTTGTCTATTTGACGCTGATTCCTCTTGACCGACACCAGTATCTGTGTTTGCTTGTGAGTGATGACTTTTTACCCGTGAGCTCTCTTTGGATCAAAACTCTGTCCAAACTATTTTGCTCAGAGTTATTCAGTCCCATCCGCTGATCTATATCCATCATCTCCTCCATAAACACCAAGGCTTTCCAGTTCTTAAATCTGTAAAAGACATCTAACTTCCTCTTAAGAACATGCATCTCCTTCTTGCTCATGTGACCAAGCCTACAAAGCCACATCTTCACAACAAAAGAAGAATTAGTAATATAAGTAGATAGATAAAAGATACCTACTTTCTTACCACCTGCTAATTCAAGTGCATCCACTGTGAGAGTTTATGTGCATCTCTCATCACCCAACTTTCCTAAATAAATTAGCCACATCTTCAAGACTGAGACCTGCATGACCTCCTTCAACACCCATGTGTTGGCTGCCTGTAATTTCAGCTTCACTTCCCCTTTGCCAAAACTTTGACAAGGCACACCAGCTCCTAAATAAATCTTTCCAAAGTCTCCAAAGACTTTAACATGGAAAAATACTCTATTTCAAGCTGCATGGAAAGAGGCAACAAAATCTATAAAACAAGATTCTACTTTATCCAAGGAACATCCTAGAGCATCCTGTACAATAACACCTGTAACATCTGCTTCTTCAATTCCTTCATGCTGATCTTCTACCAACCAACAATTTTTCTTTACCTGCTCTTTCTTTCTATAACACCGTAATTGACCATTCGTGCTTTTCAATTCCTCCATTCTTAGCTTACTTTCTTCTACCATTGCTATACTCCCACTCAATCAAAAACCCCTGAGAGTGACCTTTAATCAAACACAAACCTTCTCCCTGCAACCTTAGCTCTGATACCACTTGTTGGGATCTAGGAAGCACAATTGATTACCATGTACAAGCATCTAAATGCAGAATTTAACCAGAAGTAACAAGTACTTAAAATTCAAAAATAACACAGAATATGAGAGACAATACCCAATTGTATTAATACTCTTTTAGAAGGAAATACAATAAAGAAGATGCCATGGTATTCTTCCTTACACACCTCTAGGGCTCCCAGAACTCTAGGGCATAAACAGTAAATCTCTTCAAGAGCTCACTCTCTCAATTACGGTCCCAACAATCAACTCAAACACAGAGTTATTGTTCACCTCCAACTAGTCAATATCACTACTGTCAGTACCACCAGTCAGTATCACTACTGCCAGTACACAAGTACTCCACGTACTCCATGACCGAGTACACAACATACTCCAAATAGATCTTCCATGAGCTTGCTACACCGGTTGTGTTGCTGATCTCCTTGATCTTGTTGCCACTTGCAAATCAACTTGGTTTTGCAACACCTGCAAACCTAGATCTCACACACACAAATACCTACAACTCAAATGATCTTACTATTGGAAGGATCTACCTTGCCTTCCTCTATAGCTCTTTGAAGTGTTGCTGTCACCTTTGATCTTGCTACCCCACAGATCTCCTTTGACCTCGCACACACACATGAAGAACCCTTCTGATTCTCCAAACCAGCACCCCTGTGGATCTCTACCAGAACTTACACAACCTACACCTCTACCTGATCATACACACTTGGCACTGTGGCAGTAGGAGGAACACACCTTGCTCTCTTCACTCTGAAGGAGCTAATTTTGCTCTCTTATTCTTTAGCACACTTTATAATATAGCCCATGAGTCTCTTAAATAGATCTCATGCAAACAATAATTAGACATCCAATTACAATAATTAGATCCATAGTTCAAGACTAAAATTAGCCTTTCAACATGCAAACAACCGGTTCGTTAACTAACTATTTGTGAACTAGCAGTTTTGGAACTGCACAAGTGACCAACGTCGGTCCCTGTCTGCCTAGAGATGACCGATGTCAGCGGATCCCTGACTGATGTTGGCAGCTTACTGTCTACACTTGACCGATGTTGGTTGGCCTGACTGACGCCGGTGACTGTGACACTCAGCAACCTCCTCCCATGTCTGCATTAGTGAAGCTTTTAGCTCCACAACCTAACAAAAAGGGCTTATCAATTCAATTTTAAATTTTGTACCAAATACTCAAATCTTCAAACATTTTTATTTTTATTAAGAAACTATACAAATGCAGAAGCCTAATTAAATTTGAAAATTTTCTCTAAATGAAGCTTCTAAAAATTTATCTTCTATAATACTGAGCTTTGAAGACAATGGCAAAAGAAAACTTAACAGATTACTCCCAGAATTAATCCCTTCTATTATCCAAATCTGAAATTTCAAACCCTTGAGACCTATATGAAATTGAAGTTGACAAATAATGAAAGTACAATATCCTTGAAGTTTCAGCCAAACCATTTATTTTTCAAATTTGAATGCTTCCTTACTAAATTTTGTACATTGTCAATGTTACTTTCAAGGTGATTTCATTGACTTCCTCTATTACTTTTCCTTGTAAAGTAGATTTTCACTATGTGCTGATTATTTTATTGACTTCCACAAGACCAAAATAAATGGTTGAGTTTAACTGGCATGCACAAACTTAGGGGCATATTGGCATGACTCATGGGCTTACCTTCTATTTAAAGAGTCAACAAATTTCACCATGATTGACTATAGTATAACATTAACTCGCTCAACCCCTATGGTGGTGACTCAACAATAAAGAAGGTGGGCTTTACCCAATAAGTCCCATGTTAGAGTCTCCCTTGACATTGGTAGTTGACTCCTCAGGTGTCACTGCTCCCCATGGGTCTTCCAAGGTTTCCCCTATAAAAAATAGTTAAAAAAGAACTCAAAGATTTCCCCTATAAAGTATAGTAAAAAAATAACCACTTACCAATATCAAAAACATTAACTCGCTCACTCTTAACCACCTCCACTAACCTGACTTAAACTAACCTATCACTGGTTATCATCAACCACTAACCCGCATTAGCCTAACACCAACCTCCACTAACCACCACTGCCAATCAGTGCTACAAATATTAACATCGACTGCCAGTAATTGTGACTATAGACAACCAACATAAAATGGAACCACATTAACCAATCACATGGGCATGGGGTGGAGATATGCAAATAATGTGCACATATTTTCATGATTGGCTCTGTACTCAAAACTTCAAAAATGCAAATGATTATTGGTCATGGGTGATTGATGGGTGGTTAAGTGATAACTTGATCGTGTATTGACAAGAAATCAAGGGCATCATGTGAAGCATTTAAAACTAGGTGCCACTGCATTTTTGAAGGACCCTATGCACTCTGATTCATTTCATATTTGCTCTCTACTATAGAGGGACTGGAAGGAGAAAACTCAACCTTATAGGGAAAGGATGAAAGATCAGGGTGTCTGTCAAATTAATGTAACTGCTTAACATCTTATCTTACATATTAAAACCAAACAATGCAAGGAAAGGACAAAGGACCATGGCATCTCCCAGATTAGTAGAATCACTTAATGCCTCATCATAGATATCAAAACCAATGCATAACCTGAAATAGTTCAAAACTGAAACTAAAATTGCATACAAGTTTTGAAACAACTCAACAACTCTTAAAATTGAGTCAAAACAACTCTTCTATGCTATTAAAACTAGTTTAAAAAAAACATTGCCATAGTCTTAGCAAAATAAAACACTAGATTGAAAATACACCTAAAATTAAACCAAGAATCAACGACCCAATCAACTAGAAGTGTAGATATAGAGACACATTAAATTCATATAAAATGAAGAGGAATATTGGATGATGCAAGTTGTTTGATGAAATGCCTAAAGGAATTAGTCTTGACTATTAGTTTCTAACCACACCTTTGTCTATATTTACTAAAATGAAGGCTGATATATCAAGGAACAAATTCTATCATATGATGTTCAATAGACCACCACTTCTATTGGAGGTTTTAGTTCCAATGTACTACTTATCAATGTATATATAAGGTTGTTAGCAAATGAAACAAGCTATAGACTCATTTTGAATTAGAATTCGAAGTATGGTTGAGTTAGTTATGAATAAAGAATTTCATAGATGCAATTGGAATTTCATATGTCAAAGCTTATGCCATCTTCATTATTCCTTGTTATGGATCAAACATCTCAGACCATGCATATCCTTGGACATCTGGTACTTTTTCTCTCTGTATAAATGGAAATATTAATACAAACATTCTAGTAATCAAATAGGGTTAAGTGAATGTGATCCATTATCATTGTATCTATGCATTCTTATAGCCAAATCAGTAAGTACATCTCTTTGACATAGAGGGAATAATATCAGTATTTGTAGTCATATAAAATGAAATTTTTGGTAACTTGAGGTGGCTAATAACACCCAATCCATAATTCCATCTTGCTTGCTCTCATGACCCTCATAGGCATGTTTTCACTCATTCCCAGTCATTTGTAGCCTCCCAAACTGAACCCTTGCAGACTCAAAGTGCTCTTTTCACACTTAATCTACCTCCTAGGTCCCATCATCCATGGAAAACAATGCCCAAACTTGGACTATAGTGCTAAAACCCAAGTCATGTTTTTGACATTATTGTCCAAGTGCTTTCTGGATTCTAATAGTCATATTCTTCTGAATCCTTATCCTAATTCATGTCAGCCTAATGTGAATTCATTTAACCCAAGATCATTAAATCCCCTCTAAAAGGCCATTCAAAGTCTATTTAAAAGGGTTGGCACTCATTTACAAGAGAGGTGCAAGAATACAAGCAAGACCACTCAAGCACTTTTCTCTATTCTGTACATATAATCATCCAATAATATTTCAAGCTTATTCAAACATTTATACCGGTCCCTAGTCATTCCAAGTACACCCAGTTTCACATTTACTTATATTTTCATCACACTATCACACCAATAACTTCAATGGGAGAAATACATATAGCTTGATCCCTCCTCAGAGTATTGGTATGTAAGTAGTGTGCCCACACATGGGGTGTGAAGTGCGTTTAGTGTATCCTTTACACACTAACCCCTCCTCTCTTTTCTCCAAATTTTACATTCAAGTTCAAGCACAAAGAGGACCTAGGGTATTGAAGACTAAATCAGGTACATAGTGAGCTCTGTGGACTTTCAAGATTTGATATTTCATAGGTAGTGTCACACAAACATGGTGCATAAAACTCATAAATCTTAGATCACCATAACGATAGCATCAAGATTAAAATACAACACTGAAACCTAGGGTGTCCCACTTTTGCTGCTTCTGTCCAATCAAGAAATGAACTCCAGATTCCTATTTTTGATAGTCTCCCAAGCTTGTACATATATTTCCAGACCCTGTCTGTGTCAAAACAACACAAAATCAGATAAGTTTAATATTCTCTCTCTCACTACTATTTTTAGAAAATCCCTAATTATAGTCAAATTTCACAAATCAGTAGCTTAATTATTGTACATTATTTACTAATTTTATCTACTCAGACCTATTTATTATTTAGGAATTAAACATCTAATTTCATAAAAATAATAAATCATTTGATGAACTCAACTTACTTTGAATTTTGCATAAAAACCCTAGAAACCCTAGGTTAAATTCCTAGCTAATTTTTTGCATTAATTTATGAATTTTTTCTTGAATATTAAAATTATAAATTCCTCTCAAATTTTAAAAAAAATTAGTAAAATTTAAAATAAATCTATTTCAAACCCTTGTTTCATCAACTAGCTTCCAGTAATTTTTCTAGTAATTTCAATCATTTGCTGAATTTTTAGTTGCATATTAAACTTAGAAAATCACTTCAAAATTTCAAAAATATGTAGTAATTTTCAAAAAAAAAAATCTCAAAACCTAGTTGTATCTATTAGGTCCCATTAAATCAAGCACTCTCCCATAAATTTATGATTTTTTTCTTGAATACTTAACTCAGAAATTCAATTTCAATTTCAAAAATTCATAATATTTTGCAAAAATATTTTTGAAAAATCCCTAGTTTCATGTACTACCTCCTATTTTTCTTCTTGAGGTATCACCTTACATCCATAATCAAATTGCAAAAATGATTCTCCCTTATGTACAAATTTTTCTTACATTTATTGCAAATAACAAGGAAACCATAATGGGCCCTATCATGTATATGAATGATGAAGTCTACCATATGTTAGTGAAATTTTTCATTCTTTCCCTTTCATGATTAATTTTCATAATAAAGGATGATATTACAAAATTCCTTACTAAAAATGCATAAAACTTTAATATTCCTTTTGCATACTCTTTATCTCTCATTAGAAAATATTTTCAATTTTATCATGCTAAACATGTTAGAAATGTTATGATTCATGTCACAATTTTCTATACATTTGTGCACAATTTCATGCTCTCTACCCTTTTCTATCTATCTCTCATATGGAAAAAATTTTCATTTTATCTTGCTACACATATTAGATAGATCATAACACATGTCAAATTTCTTTATGCATCAATGCATAGTTCCATACTCTTTATCCCTTGTTTGTTATCTCTCATGTGGAATGTTATCTATAATCATATTGATATACAAATTATAACTCCACTTATATGTATTTTAGCCCATATACATGGTTTCAACCTAGATGTATATGCCTCCTTGGCTACTGTTGTTTCAATGTCATATTTCATGCAGAGGAAAGAAATCCCTTCTCCTCCTCTCCCTCAAGAGGATGATAGCTACTTTCCCTCTAACCAGGTCCATGATATCACCCCTTCAAAAGGTGAGGCAAAATGTACTATTATTCCTAATGCATACATTCATCTTATAGCTTCTTCAAACCATCTTCAACATATATGCTTACATGTTCAATCGAAAGTAACTAGGGTTTGCACTTGTGAGACTCTAAGGGATTAAATCACCAGTATGAACAAGTTAGTTTTAGATCTGAAAACATAGAATTAGCTATTACATGACAAGATTAAAACATTGGAAAATTATATTAAAATACAAAATCCTCAAAGGCATCTTAGTGCCAATCATGTATATGTACCTTCACCTAGTCAATTAGTTGTAAGCAATGTTACATATCAAATCAAGAAATCACAACAAAGTAAATTTATAACTACTGATTCAAACAACATTCAAAGATCAAATAAGAGTTCAAGTGAGGTACTAAGGTAAATTATTAAATCTAAGTTTATCAAACTACCTCTTCTACATCCAATGAGAAAATCCAAATATTATTGTGCATATCATTGAATGCATGGGCGTCACACAGATTCATGTTTGGCATTAAAAAACACATATACAACAAATAATTTGTAATAAGGACCCTATACAAGGTAAATAAATCAAACAATCCACAGTGACACAGGAACACATTCACAAAGGGTCAAATTCATAAATAGTACAAAAGTGGTTACCAAAGCATCACTCAAAACAACAAAAGGATCAAAAAGAAAAATCAGAGCAAGAAATAGTACCACAAGCATAGGTAAAACATGACAAAGATGCAAATATACCTCTCCAAAATGAGGCTCAACTTTCAAAGTAGCATGGGTTTGGTCAAAAATACCTACATCAGTTTGATTTTCAAGGTCAAGGGTTGGGCAAGCATGCTTAAGGCATCACTACTCCTATTCTAGCAATTGATAATGTTTGTCACCAAGGTTTAGGATTTATTGAACATCATAAGGAAAATCATTCACAGACATAATTTATCAAAGGAATATATCCAGATACAATAAAATTCAACACTAGCATTCCATTGGTTCAAGATCAAGATGATAATGATGAGTGGAAAAATACAGGTTATTATGATTTCCAAGATATCGACAATGAGTCTAAATATTTAGAATCATGTTCACAGCCATTCCCTCATGCTTCATAATCATTCACGATTCCTTTGTTTGATACAGGACACCATGATAGGGAGTCTCCCATGAGACTCATTGGTTAGTATCATATCTCTTCAATATTACTTGTACATAGCTTCTTAGTATTTCTTGTACATAGTCTCCTTATGATTGATTGTACATAGCTTATATCAAAATTTTAAAAACATTTAAATAAATCAAAAATACCAAAAACATTTTGATTGTATGCATCATCCATGATTTACATTGCTAATATCATGCTAGGACTTAAATTTTTTATTTCATGATATTGTATGTCACTTTATCTACATTTCCATGCTTCACGTGATCTTATTTGAGTGTGTGTAGTGACATCCAGCTACTTGATTGGTTCACTCTACCCATTGAGGGGACATCCTACTTCTACATTTGAGACACACTTCGATATACATACCCATTACGGGAATCTTCTACATGACTACACCATCCAGGTTATTCCATTCCTACACCACACACTCTAGCTATCATGTTGACATACATTACTTACTAAGCTTACATAGATTACCATATTGACACTCATTAGTATCTTGCACTTTTGTATTTCCTAGCATATACCTCATCTTGTACTAACATTTCTTGCATACTTTCACTCTTGCTTTGATTAGTTGGATGTGATTCTATCTTTCCAATTATTACATATTTTCTCTTCTTGCTTAGCATATCTTGTTGGATTGTAGTCTCAGTTTCTGCTTGTCTCTTGTATGTGCCTTAGGACATTTTCCAGTGTCCTCTTCTATTCATGTGTGTGCCTTAGGACATTTACCAATATCCTTTACCTGTACTCTTCTATGTGATTTTGGTTTCCATTCCAACTTGATTTTTTCAATTGTATGTGTATGTGGCATTTGAACATGCCTTGTATGCTTGCTTTCTAGTTTGAGTGACATGTGCCCATGTCCCTTGATTGTTTGGCCCCTTGGCCACTCTTGTATGCTTCTCAATTCTTTCTTGACATGCTTATTTCATGATTACTTTTTCCATTTGTAATGTCATGATCCATATCATGCATTTCCTTGCTTTTTTAGATGCCATGATGGACATCATGTTCCATCTCTCCTTAATAATAACTAACAAGTAATAAATAATAATTTTGATTCAAGTTTAGTAAATTGCATATGTTATTACATTGTTACATATATCTAGGCATACCCCTATTGATCTAAAAATCTCTAAGTACAAACTTTACTATATCTCAAGATATCTTATCGATTATCATTGCTATATCATATATCTATGCTGTTAGGTTGTGGAGCTAAAAGCTTCAACCTTTGCAAACTGAGGAACAGATGGTTGCTGAGTTCTACAGGAACCGGCGTCGGCAGCAGGACCGACGTCGGCAGAGTCCAGTGCAGAAGGCAACCGGCGACGGCAGGAAGTCGGCCGACGTCGGCAGAACCAGACCAGCAGGGACCGGCGTCGGTCGCCTGTGTGTTCCCGAAGTGTTCGTTTCACGGACAGTTAGTTAAGTGAACGATGAGTTTGCATGTTAAGACCACCCAGAGTCTTGGGCTGCGAGGATAATTGTCTAAATTAAGAGTCTAAGTTAGTGTCTGAGTTAGGGATCTATTTATAGACCCATTGGCATGTATTGTTTAAGGCATGAGATAGAAAGGAAGAGTTCCTTCTAGTTGTAAGATCTGTGAGTTGCAGGTTGTTGCAAGCTCATTGGGGATCTACATGTAAGTTTGGTCTTTGAATTGCAGGTTGCAGGTTCATGAGAGATCAGCTTGAAGTGCTATAGAGTGCTTGGTGTACCGGCAGGGTTATTACTGACTGGTTGGTGAGGTGAACACCAATTCTGTGTGTGAGTTGGTTGTTGGGACCGTTTTTGTGTAGGAGAGTGTGTGTGAGAAGAATTACTGTACACTTGAGGTGTGGCGAATCTCTGTAAGGTGAAAGAGTGTGGCGGCTCTTTGATGTATTCTTTTCTGTATAGTGTTAATACAAGATAGTGTATTGTCTCTCATATTCTGTGCTATTGGTGAATTCTAGTTACTTGTGTTTCTAGTTATTTCCGCATATTCAATTGCTTATATTTGGTAATCATACTGTGCTCTTTCTGAGGAGCAAGATCCTAACGAGTGGTGTCAGAGCATGTTTGTTGTTCTAGATTCCTGACAAGTGGTATCAGAGCTTTTGGTTGGGATACTAACAGATTGGTGTAGATCTGGGTAGTGTGTTTTGATTACAGGTTACTCACAGGGTTTCTGTTTGAGTGGGAGTTGAGCAATGGCAGAAAACAGTCAACTACGAATGGAAAAGTTTAATGGCAAGAACTACCAATTATGGAGGATGCAGATTGAGGACTATCTGTATTAGAAAGATTTATACTTACCGTTGGGTGGGGTTGCTAGCAAACCCTTGGATATGAAAGATGAAGAATGGGAGGTTCTTGATCGGAAGGCTCTGGGATCTGTTAGATTGAGTCTTGATTCATCTGTGATTTCCAGCTTATCACAGTGTAAGACAACGGTGGAGTTGATGAAATCTTTGGCAAATTTGTATGAAAAACCCTCGGCTTCTAATAAGGTATTTCTTATGAAGCGTTTATTTAATTTGCAAATGATGGAAGGTGGATCTGTTCATAGCCATCTTAGTGATTTCCATGGTTTGGTAAACCAGTTAAGTTCAGTGAATATTGTATTTGATGATGAACTTAGAGCTCTCTTAATCTTGTGTTCATTACCTGAAAGTTGGGAAGGTTTGGTAATGGCAGTTTCTAACACTGTGTCTCCTTCAAAAGTCTTAAAAGTGGATGATGTTGTGAGTGTGATCTTGAATGAAGAGATACGTAGGAAAAGCACAGGTGAATCATCTGGAGATGCTTTGAGTGTTGAAGGAAGAGGAAAGCCAAGAGAGAGGACAGAGCGTGGGAGATCAAGGTCAAAGATAGGCAAAAGATCCAAGTCCAGGTATGGCAGAATAACCTGCTGGAAATGTGGAAAGCAAGGGCACTTAAAGAGAGATTGCAGATCGGGTGAAGATCATCATGAAGAACATGGAGAAGAAGCAGATGTTGCGGGTTACGTTGCACAGGATGCTCTGGTATGTTCTTTAGATAAAGTAGAATCTTGGGTATTAGATTCTGGTGCCTCTTTTCATGCATCTCCACATAGAGAATTTTTTCATGAGTATGTCCAGGGAGACTTTGGAGAAATTTGTGTAGGGGATGGTAAGTCTTGTCAAATTTTTGGCAAAGGCAAAGTGAAGCTGAAATTGCAGACAGGTGACACGTGAGTGTTAAAGGAGGTTATGCATGTCCCAATTCTGAAGCAGAATCTGATTTCTGTTAGAAGTTTGGGTGAAGAGGGTTGCACAGTAACTCTCACAACGGACTCTTGGAAGGTTACCAAGGGTACACTTGTTGTAGCTAGAGGTAAGAAAGTAGGTACGCTTTATCTATCTACTTGTTTTACTGATTCTCTTTCTGGGTTATCTACTTCAGCTGTAGATTCAGAGATGTGGCTTGATAGGCTTGGTCACATAGATAAGAAGGAGATGTTGGTTCTTGAATCAAAGAATATGCTTTCGGATTTGGAAGGCATGGATCGTGGTTTCTGTATGCAGAAGAAGAAGGTAAGGTTTCTTGAGGAATCTGATGTTAGTGACAATAACGGGAAAGCCTTGGTTTTCAAGGAGAAAGTGACGGACAGAGTTCAGCATAAGGTGCAGAGGAATTCTGAGCAGAGCAAGGGTGATTTGGACAAGGTTTTGATCCAAAAAGAGCTCACGGGAAAAAGTCAGGTCTCACAAGAAAAACACAGAGACCGACGTCGGCAGAAAAACTGGCGTCGGTGTCCAGACAGGGACCGACGTCGGCTATTTGCAGACCGATGTCGGTGACTCGGGGTAGACAGAGACCGGCGTCGGCCAGGGGAAACCAACGTCAACAAGGAGGCAGTCGCAGGGAACCGACATCGGTCGGCTGTAGACTGAGATGTGACTGGCATCGGTTACTGAGACGAATTTTGGGTGGACAGCGAGTTGTCATGGAGTCTCAAGCGCCCATATGGAGGACTGAAGGTGTAAGTAAGTTCTTAAATTCATCATTTCCCTTCTTTACACTACTTGTTGCTCACTTATGGCATAGGACTAGGAAGTTATTAAAGAAGCAGAACAACTAGATCCAGGAAACAGTGGGAGCTTGGCATGGATGAGGATGTGATTCCTTGGAGGAGAACCAAACAGGTGTTTTGGGTAGTGTTGCCAGCTGGAAGTAAGCACTGAGAGACGAATGGATGTTGAGGATGAAGAAGAGCGGAAATAGATACGTGAGATGGAAGATCAGGGTATATGATCTTGTTTTAGCTGCAGGGCAATGGAGGTTTGATCATTGTGTTTCTCTTTACCAAGTTGGATAATATTAGCTACATTATCCTATTTTCTGTATGATGTGCTTGTTGCAGGGTTACATATACAGGTATTACTGAACTAAAGGTAAAGCTAGTTCAGGTGTTTGTCATGGAGAATCTGGGAGTAGCAAGATTCTTTGGCATGAGTGTGTTCTAGAGACATGGAGGTCTTGTTGACTTTGTTTCAGGATGATTGTGTGAAACCGGTTAGCACGCCGATGGTTAGACAGTTCATAGAACAGGTGTCTTGATTCACATAATGAGGTTGAGTGCATGGTATGTACTAAACCTAAGTTTTCCCAAGCAGTGGGAGTTGTCACAAGTTTGGAGTCAATCCGGGAGAGTAATACTGAAGGGCAGTTCAGTGGGACCAGCAGCAGGTGCACATGTTATGCAGGGTCAAGTTCTTTTTCTACATGGTTGTAGATGTGGATGTGGCAGGTAATTTGGATGATAGATTTTGCACCACAGATTTTGTGGTGGTTGGTCTTCAAGAGTGATCTTGAGGAGGGATACAAAGCCAAGGAAACAAACTAGACAGTGTACAGGTACAGGTACAGGTTGCAGCTGTTTATCTCCAAGTGGGAGATTGTTAGGTTGTGGAGCTAAAAGCTTCAACCTTTGCAAACTAAGGAACAGATGGTTGCTGAGTTCTACAGGAACCGGCGTCGGCAGTAGGACCGACGTCGGCAGAGTCCAGTGCAGAAGGCAACCGGCGATGACAGGAAGTCGGCCGACGTCGACAGAACCAGACCAGCAGGGACCGGCGTCGGTCGCCTGTGTGTTCCCAAAGTGTTCGTTTCACGGACAGTTAGTTAAGTGAACGATGAGTTTGCATGTTAAGACCACCCAGAGTCTTGGGCTGCGAGGATAATTGTCTAAATTAAGAGTCTAAGTTAGTGTTTGAGTTAGGGATCTATTTATAGACCCATTGGCATGTATTGTTTAAGGCATGAGATAGAAAGGAAGAGTTCCTTCTAGTTGTAAGATCTGTGAGTTGCAGGTTGTTGCAAGCTCATTGGGGATCTACATGTAAGTTTGGTCTTTGAATTGCAGGTTGCAGGTTCATGAGAGATCAGCTTGAAGTGCTATAGAGTGCTTGGTGTACCGGCAGGGTTATTACTGACTGGTTGGTGAGGTGAACACCAATTCTGTGTGTGAGTTGGTTGTTGGGACCGTTTTTGTGTAGGAGAGTATGTGTGAGAAGAATTACTGTACACTTGAGGTGTGGTGAATTTCTGTAAGGTGAAAGAGTGTGGTGGCTCTTTGATGTATTCTTTTCTGTATAGTGTTAATACAAGATAGTGTATTGTCTCTCATATTCTGTGCTATTGGTGAATTCTAGTTACTTGTGTTTCTGGTTATTTCCACATATTCAATTGCTTATATTTGGTAATCATACTGTGCTCTTTCTGAGGAGCAAGATCCTAACGAGTGGTGTCAGAGCATGTTTGTTGTTCTAGATTCCTGACATATGCAACATAATACACTTGTAGGGCTCTTTCTTCTGAGGGAAGTCATTGCAATGTCTTCATTCCTACCCTCTAAAGTGGGGGCAACAAACATGGGTTTTGTCATAGATATAATATCTCCTAATGATTGAAAAATTAGCTATTAGAACACTCAAAATAGAATCTAGATATCAGACTAGGCAGAACAAACTAGGTAGACAATAGAGAATCCAAAATAGTTACCAAATTTAGCCCTAGAAAATATCACCAAAGTTGGATTAAAACACTGGATAGTAGGGTTTCCTATCTTTGGCACTCTTGTCTAGATAGCAAAAAAATTATTTTTTCCAAAAATTGATAGAAAAGTGAGTTCAATCATAGGTTTGTTAGCTCATTAAAGTCCAGATTTAGCATGTTTCAGTGCAGTTTTTGCTTAAAAAATCTAGCTATAGGGGGTATCATGCATGACATGATGACTCTCACTTCTTGTTTTAGATTAGGCATTTGATATAACTTCTAGATTAGAATCCATGTTCTAGACACTAGTGATTGGGGGCAATGTGCATGGTACATTGATCCTCCCCTTGGTCTGAGTTTAGTTTATTTTCTAAGCATTTCTTAGTAGTTACATGTCTTAATCCATCTATAGGTGGTTGTCATCCTTTTTCAAGTCTGGCTTTCATATAATATTAACTTCTAAGTACTTGAGTTCCTGAATTGGCTTCCACATAAGCCTATTGCACTAGTTTTGGAGTGGCTTTCATACAAGCCTAATCTCCATCTTTCAAAATGGCCAAGAGTGGCCTAGTTTCTAGTATACATTTGACTATCCATGCTAATATTTTTAGATCATAGTACATTCATGGGCTTCAGGATCCATCTCATATGACATCTATTCCATACTGATATTACTTCATAGCTTCAATTCATGGGGCAACGATGGATCTAAAGGACAAGTTAGCCTTTGTATTCTTGAGCCACCTATTCAAAGGGATTACACACATAGTCCAAAAATAAAATGACACACACATGATTCATCAGTGGGTGATGATGGAGCCAAAGGGCTTGCCTTTGTATTCTTGAGCCACTTCTAAGGAATTGAGCATTCAGCTTCATTCACGATATTGCTTTTGGTATAGCACACACCCAAGATAATCTTGCATCACAACAAGTTTTATATTAGTTCACATACCTGATGAGGTGTATTCAATCCTTTCTCTTCATCTCTTTCTTACCCAAATTTTATAAATGCTTATTTTATATATAACATATCTAGTAAGGACTAATCTACTCTGTGTTTTTCATTGTATATTCACACTTCACACCATGTTCTCTTTATGCACATCTAGCATCACACAGCTTCACGAGCTTCACCTTTATAGGTAAGTTTAGGTATGCTTTATATTTTTCCTTTATCCTAGTATTTCACTTTGTTTCATCACTAGAATAAAGTGGAGGCAAATGTATTCATATAAAATGCAAAATTTGATAACTTGAGTATGGCTAATGACACCTAATCCATAGGTCCATCTTGCTTGCTATCATGACCCTCATAGGCATGTTTTAACTGATTCCCAATCATTTGTAGCCTCCCAAACTGAACCCTTATATACCTATATTTCTATTTCCATGCTTAATACATCCCCTTAGGTACCATCAACCATGGACAACATCACCCAAACTTGGACTACAACACTAAAACATAGAGTGTCTTATTTATGGCATTGTTGTCCAAGTGCATTTTGGCTTTGAACAATCATATTCTTCTGAATCCTTATCCTAATTCATGTCAACCTAATGCAAATTCATTTAAACCATGATCATTAAATCCCCTATAAAATCCCATTCAAAATCCATTTAGAAGGGTTAGCACTCATCTACAAGAGAGAAGTAAGAATACAAGTAAGACCACTCAAGCATTTTTCCCTATTCTCTACATATAGCCATCTAATAATATTTCAATCTTATTCAAACCTTTATACTAGTCCCTAGTCATTTCAAGTACACACATTTTCATATTTACTTGTATTTCCATCCCACTATCACACCAAACACTTCAATGGGAGAACTACATATAGCTTGATCCCTCCTCAGAGTATTGGTATGTAGGCAGTGTGCCCACACGAGGTGTGAAGTGCATCCAACGTATCATTTACCACTAACCCCTCCTCTCTTTTCTCCAAATTTTACATTCAAATTCAAGCACAAAGAGGATTTAGGGTATTGAATACTAAATTAAGTACACAATGATCTCTTTGGACTTTCAAGATTTGATATTTCATAAGTAGGGTCACACAGACATGGTGCACAAAACCTAGAAAGCTTAGATCACCAGGATAATACCACTAAGATAAGACTACAACATCAGAACCCAGGGTGTCCTACTTTTGGTGCTCCTATCCGATCAAGAAATAAACTCTAGATTCATATTTTTGATAGTCTCCCAAGCTTGCACATAGATTTTTAGACCTTGTCTCAGTTGAAATAGCATAAAATCATATAAGTTTAATATTCTCTCTCTCACTACTATTTTTAGAAAAGCCCTAATTATAGTCGAATTTCACAAATTAGTAGCCTAATTATTTTACATTATTTACTAATTTATCTACTCGGACCCATTTATTATTCAAGAATTAAACATCTAATTTTCCAAAAATAATAAATCAATATCCATAGAATAAATCCAACTACTTCAGCAGTTCTCATTCATACCAATTTGCATTCTACATACCACACAGATTTATTTGCCTATGCTTATTGGTTAAATACAGTTGATAACATTAGTGTCACATGTCCTACTATTGCTACTTCTCTCCTTAAATTCTCAAAAAATGAGAGAAGTACCACAAAATAACATGCTTATTAAATTTCGTGATGGAGGGAGTGAAAAGGGGGTACATGTTTCCACTATTTCATTGAACAACATGCCCTTGGCAATAGATAAAGGGGTTTCCCTACCCAACTTGTTCATGGAGGATCCAAATAATAGTTTTCAAAGCTCCAATGAACCAAAACCCATAAAATTTAAAGGGAAAACACATCATTTATAATTTGTTATCTTGTAGTGATGCATAAGCATAGTAACAAGCACAAGCTAAAGAGAATCGATTGCTGTTAAATTATTTTATAAATGAAAAAATAGAAGATTTCCACCATATACACAAAAAAATGCAACATGTTACATAAGGACATATGGAAAATATTGAGAATGTCATTTTTTTTTAATATACTATGACTATAAACATTGTACATTAGCAAGATACATAATATATTGAATGATTATGAGTTTGTGCGAGGTGGGCGATTGGAATTTGTCCACGTCATTATAGGACTAAAATAATTCAAACATGTAGGTCACTCTACAAGTAATTATTATTTTTAATTTGTAATAGATGTAACCTCTAGGTGTCCTTACAATTTATTACCTAAAATTAACCCCATATAAACCTAAACTTAGAATCCAAAAGATAGATAAAAGGGACTAGAATTACTATAGTAATCTATAATTCTATGACGGTTTCATATATGAATGTTGTTTGATCTTATGGATATATTATGAATAATACACAAGAGTTCATGGTTATCAATAATCCATTCACAATCCCCACATCTTTTCCCTATAAGCTAGGTGGTGCACCTCCATTGCTATCTCCCAAGATAGCATATCCAAAAACCCTACATTCACCCAAACCTATGAGTCTACACCTAGACCTAAATTACACTCAACTAGAGTAGTCTAAGGTAATCATTTATTTTTGTTTGCTCAATCATTAATGATATCTCCAAATCCTTTTGATTCTCAAGTTCAATAACATTATGGATATTCAAAATATGTTGGTATTATACAGATCAAATATTTGCTACACGAGGTGGTATAGAAAGGAAACCATTCATTGATTCTCAAGTTCAATAACAATATAAATATTCATAATATGTTTTAATTATACAAATATAATATTTATTACATGAGTTGGTAAAGAAAGGTTACCAGTCATTCTCAAATTGACTCAAGGTTACATAGATATACATCGCACTCATCAAAGACTATCTATAGTCATATGAATGTATAAAAGCAAGAATATTCAACATTTACCATATATAACGAGGTACAAGCCTTTATTGAATCACATATAATGTGTGTAATAAGCATCTAGTAATGAGGGACTCCAACACTAAGAGGTTTTTATAGTATAATTCACTTATGATAGTCTAGGTACTATTGGTGCTTTTAAAATGAGAGGGTGTTTCATATGAATTGGCACATAATGAGTAGCACACCTTTGCTAAGGTTTGGCTACTTGGGTAATGTCATGCAAGAATAGGGAGGTTTGGAAAGCTTACACCATAGTGCCCTACCTTGTATATAATTTTATCTCACCCAAACTGTAGTGTTACCCTTGAAAGTGGAAACTAGATATAATAAAGGAGAGATGCTTGATGCTATAGTGATGCCAACACTTAGAACACCTAAGAGTGGGTCACTTGGTCATGTAGGACTAAGAATTGAAATACTAGGGGATGAAAAATTCTGAAAACTAGCATAAAAATCATTAGTGATAGGGTTTACAAACTTTTATGGGAGCATATGAATTGTAACACCAAGTATTGCAACATTGACCCCCAGGGGAATAATAGAAGCAAGTGTTGAACTAGGACTTAAAAAAATTGAAAGGAAAATTTCAAGATATGAGAAATTCCCATTTAAATATTTTATTAATCATAAATTTTTTGGTCTATTCATGTGCACCTCTTTATCCTGATAGTATTTATTAGCACAGACAAAAACTATTTTTCAAAAATAATTTAAAATTCAAATGAAATGACAATAACAAATGTGTCTAGGTATTTGGAGTGCTTTTCCAATAAAAATTAAAGTCTTAAATGATGTCCTACCCACAAAATACAATAAAATCTTTATTATCTACCAATCATGAATTTATAATCCATTTATGGTTAGGATCCATTATTTGTATGCACACACCTCATGTAACATACATTTATACCATGTATTGTGTGCGATTGTATATAGTTTTTATTGCTTGAACACCAAGTATATTAAATATGAACAAATTATAACATCTAACACTACAAGTGCTACCTTGATGACCGTCTCATACTGCACTAAAAAAAATTTCCTCGTCATTGACACACCTAGACGACTTGGCCTTTCATTTTTTCATGCACATGTGGTTAAATTCTATTCATTCCTTTTCAAATTGTGTATTTATTTATTCATTTATTTGTTGGAGGGGAAACCAAGAAATATTTCATATGTATTACTTAAACTCAGTGCATTTTAATGTGCTTACAACCTTTTTCTTGATTTGTTTGTGGGGTTTCTAGATAACATTCAATGTTGTAAACCATAAGACTGACAAACTCGTATGAACATTTTTGTATGTTGGAAATTAAAAAATATGAACATTGATTTTTGTAGGTTATGATTCATGATCCCAAAGGAAAAAAAATATATATGGAAGAGATATACATAAAGGTGGAACATATGGTATGCAATTTTATGTATTGCCCTCTATGGTAATTTTTTTAGTTCACATGTTCTTTGTTGAAGCTAATCGGTTGTTACATTGATTTTTTTAAGAAAAATATATTAGTATCCACTCCTCATTACGAGCATGCCATAAGTTTGACCCTTTTTGGTGGAGATATTGGAGATGAAAAGAGAATTTTAAATAGTGATTCCATAAATGAGGCTGCATTTGGTGCCGCATTGGGATAACCACTTTGTGGTCACCAATTTTTAGTAATACAAACTCCATGGGTGTTTGAGTGTTATCCCTATACAAATACAGATTTAGGGAATACAAATGTAGATAAGGGGATGTCACATGTACTTCTCATGATTCTTTGGATTTTGGCCATGAAAATTTTAATTGACTTTTTACATTTGTATTACAATTAGTAAATGCTAACATTTCATCCATGTTGTGATTTGTTATGTCGTGTTTAATATTATAGTAGGACATGGAAAAGTGGATCAATGGTAAGGAGGGTGATCATTACTATCTAGATGTCCTAGTCTCTGAATATTAACAACAACCATTGACTATACTCAGTCTTTGTTGTTTTTTCATTTTCATAGATGCTTCTAGTTACATTGAAGTCATAATCTAAAATATACTAATTTTGAAACTCCTTATGGCTTTATTTATTATTTTTAAATGTTTTTAAATTAGAGAGGCTAGAGATGAGCCATGTTTATGAGGTTCATAATGACCCATATAGCAACTTTGTTTGCCCAAATTTGGGTATTGGATGTACTTAATTTTTTTCCCTTCATCATACCTTTGCATCTGTGTTTCTCCATACATGTATGGATTGAATTATATATGTTGGGTATTTTAGTAGGAATAGGTAGAGTTAGAAAAGGTTGATGATGAGGTCTATGACAATGTCTTCGATGATGATGATAGTGAGTAGCTTCCAGACACATCATAATTTGATTCAGAGGATGATGAACCAAAACCTATAAGAAATTTTTATTATCTTTGGGGACCTTTTTCATTACTTTATTCATTTATGCTTCTATAATAAGATGGATTCTTCAGTGTTTCATAGTTTGTTGGAGAATAAAAGATTATGGACATTAGTATAGGAAAGAGGGATGTGCACTATTTCTTATTTTAGCCATGTAACACATTCCATGTTGATGGTGATCATCCATTTTGGTCACTGGAAAGACTTAACACTCATCATCTTCAAATTCATTATTAGTAACCAATTCCAAGAAGGCCCCCAAGATGTCCTAATAGCAGGGAAAGGAAAATTAGGAATAAAGTATACACTAAAAGGAAAACATAATGCAAGCCAATAATATGACTCTTAAAAAACCATAGCCTCAATAAGAGATACAGGTTGGAAATATCATGGACGGTGAGGGAGAATGTCTCCATCATGGGTGATCTTAGTGAGATAACATTGAAGTATATAAATGATGCAACCAATGTATCCATCATGGGTGATCTTAGTGAGATAACCTTGAAGGATATCAATGATGCAATGGTTGCATATGATTCCATCAAAAATTAAGAATGGAGAAGGCAAGCCTACATATGGTGGATAAACTATAGTCAGCAAGTGGAGTGAGAAAGACAATATGTAGAGGAAGGGAAATGTACATGAAGCCATGGAAACCAAATAAGATGAAATTTGTTGATCACTTTCCATGAATCAAAATTTAATTTCATTTATGTTTTTTCAAAATTCACTTGAATATTTTTTGGCTACTCACCACTTGGAATGTAGAGAGATGGCCTATAAATTGGTTGTGTAATGATGATCATGTTCCTTTGAGATATTTCTTTCAATGAAAATATACAATGATCTATTATCAGAAATCCCTAAAAAAATTTATTGTGAAGAGATGCTTTGTGTAAGTAAACTCAATGACTATGTCTAAAAAAAAATACTACACTTCACCAATATTGATCTTATATTCCTTATCCATCATGTTTAGAGGAAGGCCACAAACGAATGAGGATACCCTAGGGTGGATGTTATGTTGAGTGGAGATGCTATAAATTATTAGGACAATATCATATTTAGAAGCTCTTACATGCTCCATTGTTCATTCATTTTTTGTTTCATTGAACCCCATAATTACATGTTTTGATTTTATTTTTACTTGTAATTTAATTTAGGAATTGGATGGACATTGTGCAATGTTGTCAAAAGCATCATGGGATTATTTTTTGAGGTATGTTCTCCACATTTTATTAAGCAATCCTAAGAGTTTATTCTTCACCTTATTGTCTTAATATTCATATCTGCCAAAGTTTCTAACAATCATACATTCAAATGTAGGTGTTTCCAGGGGAGGGTGGCATTTGCATATTCTTTCATTTAGTATGAGTTGACTTCCATTTGTACCTCATTTACAATATGTTTCATGGCCATGAAATGAGCATGGATATTTTTACCACCCTGGACATGATTATTTATATATACATATTTGTGTGATATGCACGATGTGTATGAAATGTAATTAAACTTATTATTCAGACATGACATTTATATACATTTATTTTTTTATGGATAAAGTTGGAAAATAAATGTGCCATCAATTATTGATTTTGTTATTGATTTTTTGGGTAGTATTGCTTTTAGTGATGTTTTGCATGATGGTGCATGGTCAATTGTTATGTTGATGTTCACGTTTTATCATGCGATCATGTTTATATGTATGATGTCTAATGCATGTTGATAGGTCATGTTTCATGTTCATGTGTTTACCTAATTTATGCATTGAATGTTTCAAAATTTACTATAAAAGTGTGCATGTTTTCATTAACTTAATGTATTTTGTGAAGTAACCATGGTGGGATGCAATGCAAAATATCAATTTTAGCATTAGTTATACCTCCTCCCAACACTTTTCTCATTTCATGTATTTATGATTTTAGGCACCACAAACAACCCTCCACCAAATGATTGATGACCATGGTTAGAGGAAGAGAAAGATGAATTTTATGGAATGCAACACTTAAAATGATCATAACACGCATGCTAAAGGTGATGTTTCTATATTTTTGTCTTGGTTCTTGTTGTTCAAATTCCAAGACAAAACTATCTTAACGTATGTGAATTTTGTGTGGGATATAGAGGATCCATGTATTAATATTTGTATAGAAAGAATGGAGTATATATGTTTGGTCTATTTCATTTGGTCTAGGTAAAATAGGTTGTCCACTGAAAACTTCCTAGTAACGGCCCATCTAGTAAAGGTATATGATACTTTCCAATATAAATAATAGTATACAAATGTTTCATCTACTTTTTTTGATCCTCCTTCTTTACTCTATGATAAACTCTACACAATATACCTGTCAAATGAGGACCCAATAACGAATATCAAAGTATATATAAACAAAGCCTATGATCATTTGGACTAGGATTTATTATTTCAAGTACAGTTTTCCTAAACCTTATCACATGAATTTTACTCTCTATTGGGCTAACATGTTTCAATTGCCTTTGTTTCTATGTTGGTGAATGGGGTTATGAAATATTTTCCATGGTTGATAGAGGATAGAAAGTGTCATTCATGTATATTTTGTTATCCTTAGAAAATGTTAAGCTAAGAATAAATGGAACCCTCATATGCAATTCCTTTTCAATGGCATATGAGACACAAGAAAAACCATGTTAATCAAATGGATACAACTTTTGAGAACCAAATAATAAAGTATGCTACATGGTATAATGCATATTTCCAATATGAATATGTTACTTGCATGCCATAAACTTTCTCTATTTTAACTTATAAGAATAGTCCCTAACATTATGAGTAATTTCATAACATTCAATGTTTAAATAATGTTAATGCATTGACAATTATATAACATGCTTTTTTATTTGTCTATATATAATTTGTCTACTAGTTCAGCTACATATTTTGACTGAATCTCTATTTTGATTAAGTTTTTTATATTTTCAAAGATACTAAGCAGTGAAGACCATAATTTTTGCCCCTAAATGTTAGATGACTTCAATGAAGCAATTTCAAGGTTGAGATGTGAGGGTGCCTTGTCTCTCAAAGATCATATTGGTTTGAAATTGTCATTGACATTGATATAAAACAAATCTTTGATCATAGAAAACTAGTTGTTGACCAAGCTTCTTCAAAGTGCAAGGAGAAGCATTCAAAATTTGTAAACCGTGGTTGCTATAAGAATAGAATGGTTGTAGAGTTGTACACTACCATTTCAACATTTAGTGACAAGAAGATGGAACTTCAAAAAAAATGTTTGAACTTGGAGGCTACCAATTCCTACACAAAATCGCTATTTGACTTAAGGACTATGACTATCAAGGCCATGTAGATAAAGCATGAAGGAATGATTTCCATATATTCCCATGAGCTATAGATTTTAAAGGCAACGAATGAGATGTTTTTTTCTTAAGTTCACTAGGTGACTACCATTAACCCTAACATTCCAAACAAAAACAATACCAGCTAGTTATGTTCATCAACTACTAATATTTTTATGCTCTTTATGGTTCTCACAATAGTTACCAACTAGTTGAGACATTCAAAGTTGCTTTATAATATTGTTTAATATGAATAAATTACTAAATTATAGGTGTATACACATGGAATCCTAATAAATATAAGTTTATGATATAGCTTGCATCTTTTTGTCCATCCACTACATATGCTCTCTTTGTTGCACATAGTGGTCTGTATTGTATGTTTGCTTTATGTTCACTATATTTTATGTTGAACATGGTGGTTTGTATCATATTGCATATTTCTAGGTTGAACATGGTGGATTATACTATATTATATGTTTGTATGTCGAACATGGTACCTTGTATGTTGAACATGGTATTTATTTTTTATTCTTTTATAGTTCTTAAACATGTTATGTGTGAAATATAGAACACTGACATTCATTTTCTGGTTGCAATTATTGATAGGTTTTTAATCCTTTGTGTATAACATGAAATACCTTAGTGCACATGTAAGGTACACAATAGTGAATATAGAGACTCCATTCCCTATCAAGGCCAATAAATATTAAATTTTTCATGGCACTAAGTGATACCTAACCTTACACAGCCATTAACTTAATCTAACTAAGAACACTTATTAGTTCAGTTCCATCAGGTTCCAAAGAAAAACATGGTAATTCTAGTGGCAAAAGAGAGGTTTTCAAGGGTTGATTATAGTTTTGTAGAATAAATAACACTTTTATACACTTTTATGTATCTATCCATCCCCTATAGGTCACAATCAAGGAATTTAATGGAGTTCTAGATCTGAATAGAGAAAAAATCTATTCAATCTCCCATCAAGATCTTGGCAAGCTTAAAATGACCATTTTTAGATGCTTGGTATAGATAAAGGAGATAAGGTCAGGTCTTGATAGCTTTAAAAAATATGGGGGCTCTAATGACCTTGAGATTATATGCATTATCTAGGAGTTCAAGGGGCTAAGATTTATGAATGATTTATAAGAAGTTAGGGTGGTCTAAAACCATACAAAAACCCCACTTTCCTAATTTTATCATGGAAATGGAAGTTTTAAGATCATTATAAGCATGAATTAAATTGTAAATTATATAGTGGGTTTGTGCATCCATTCCATATGCTATTCCAAGCCCCACTTGGCACGTGTGATCTCAAGGTGGAATAACTCTTTATTTTGGAACAAGTGGCAGGTTTGAGCCTAGAGATTTATGTTTCCTTCAAGATCCAATATCATATGAATATAATAGACAAGTTTTAAATTCACATTAACATATATTTGGAATCCTAAAGAGACATAAAGGAAGCTATATCAGCTGACAAGACCACAACATTAAGGTCCAACATTTATGATCCTCAAACCACCATCCATAGGTCTGTCATGGGTAGATTTGAGAAGACGCATATTTATGATGGGTGGAATAATACCAAGATTATTTTATAAGGATAAATAATATTATTAAACACTTAAAATATTGATCAAGTGCTAAACTTCCAAATAATCACCTACATCCACTTCAAGCACTTAACTAGAGTGGACTGTTTGAGTCTAAAGGAAAGAATGTCAAGATCTTAGGAGAGTATTTAAATTATTTTGATCTCAATGGAATGGTGTATAATATATTAAACAATGAGTAACCTTTCCCTATACTTCCATCATTATTTAGTTGAGATTAATGAGAACAAATAGTAAAAAGGGAAAGTTTTAGGCCTAAAGATAGACCTACATGTGAGTTGCAAGCAGAGGAGTGGTATTCAAATTTGATTATTGGGTTTAAAGGTGAATCAATGTCTGGAATACCATGAAAATAATTTATACATTGATTATATTCAATTTTGGTATCAATAAAACAAGAGAGGGGTTGACCTCAAATCTTAATGGGGTGACAGACTTAGAGGAGAACCTTTAGGCATGCCTATACAAGAGTGGGCCATGGAGACAAAGTTTACATTATGTGAGATATATGGAAGTCATGGGAGGTTTTAAGAGATTTAAAATCATGATGATACCCATTTTTATTTCCAATAGGTCCAGGATACATATCAAAAATGGTTCAAATAAAGGTGAATGTAAACTTATAGGTCTGCAAACGTGTAGGTCCACACTCATGCTCAAGAAAACTAGAATATTTAAAAATGAAGTGGTCATGAACCCCTCAAGTTATTATTTTACCCATTAAATAATGAGAATATTCACATGTAATCCATGCACTTACCAAGAAGAATGAATGGATTCAATAAAAGTAAGATACACATAAAAAGTGTCATGAGGAACATGCATAGGCCTAATGGAGGACTCTAAGTCTGCCTCCAAGAGTCTGAGGATGGTGTGTGTTTTATGTATTGATATTTTAGTTAAGAATATTTTTAGGAAGTTGAAATTTAGGGATAAAATTTAAGTTTATTTAAGTTATGTGAATTCCTATATTTAAGTCAAGTGTCAAGGAACATACCTCTAAGGTCAAAATTGTCAATTGGCTTACAAACCCTCTTAGCATTGAATCAAGTTTCATAAATTTGTTTGAAGGTTAATTTCCATTGGATATTATTGATATATAAGATAAAATTTATCCTAGACCTATTGAATACCTTCATATCTAATGAGATGTGTTTTGAGGCTCTTAAGGCCTAAAAGACCTTTCTCAGTCTTCATACTTAGTTTGCCTACTTGAGAGACCATTTTTTCTATGTTTATAACTCCTTGAAGAATTTTCATGTGCACTAATGTTTATTCTATATGTTAATTAAAGTATCATAATCCAAACTCCTAACATTGGTTCATTGATACACCCCCATAGCTTTATATAAAATCATTAAGACTGGAGGTTTCTTAAAACCCTATTTTTGCCTAAAGAGGAACTCAAGATATCATGGTTATTTACTCAAAATGAATATTAATGGTGTTCATATCTCATTAGATAATTTTAAGGTGTTTTTTTACTTAATATTATTGGTGTTATTTCAGGTATTAAGGCCCTATAGGCTATGAATAATCGTTAAGAAACTAGGCTACCTAAAACCCTCCTTAAATCCTCACAATGACCCGATGGGAGAAATGGATCCTCTAAGTCCCTCAAATGGAATATATTGAATTTTAAATTTACTTAATATCATGTATTCCTCTCCTTTTCCTTTGATGAAGTATATTTATATCGCATTTGAAGGACATGGTGTACAAAATTGGTCTAAAAGTCAAGGTATAAGCCTAATTATGAGTATGTAGAGAAGTGGTAAGTCTTAAAATTAGGTATAAAGGATGTGTAATCATATAAAAAGGTTATATATCCCTTTATAACCGTTTACAAACCTTCCAAGATTCTACATGAACTATTCAAGTCACTAATTTGGGCCAAAAAATGATTGTGTTTCCATCTCGCCTAAGAAGTCTAATTACAAACATATGGGAGAGATTGATAACTCTTAGAACATCACTAAGATCAATGGTTGATTCTCTTTGGGTCATTATTAGATCATTAACAAGACCAATTAGGTGACTATAATCAATCTTGAGCATGATTTCCTAGTATATCATTGAAAAAGCCTTGTGAGAGAGGTGTAGTGAGATTGATAGGTTTCAAGACACCTATTAAGACATGATTACCACTACAACATCAGTGTGTGGATCTCTAAAACATATTCAAGGTGTCAAGGAGAAGTACATAAGGTATTTTAAGGTGACTTTGATGATCAATAATTCCATTTGTCACTTCTAGATAAGGAAGAGGGAAGTTTCAATGAAGATTGATGAGTTATGCAAGAAGTTGAAGAGCCTCTTTTATGCCATTCCTATAAAATTTCAACATCAAGCAACCTAAACATGCCAAGGATATGGATATAACTAGTTTTAGATTCTCCTCTTGAGCTATAACTGGCTTGGATGGAGTGACAGTTATCGTGGGACTCTCTCTCTCTCTCTCTCTCTCTCTCTCT